>JANRGW010031188.1:0-45989 GCA_024733675.1 Psilopsiagon aymara
GGGGGGGGGGGGGGGGGGGGGGGGGGGGTGGTGTGTTTACTTTTTGGGGTTTTTTTTCCCAGCTTCCTGGTCTGATTTGGAGTAATTAAAAAAATTAACCTGTGCCTTAGTTATACAGGAATTAAATAGATACAGTAACTTTTCTTCTCTCAGAAACCAGTTCATAAAATAAAATTCACTAATGGTTTTCAAGCATTCCGATATAAGAGCAATCAGGATTCTAATTTTTCTATGGGAGCATCTTCTGTACTCCTCTGCATTGTTATCTGTGGCTCAGAGGTTTGTTTTCATACAAGGCTTTATGCCAAGAATTTATCCTGCTCTAAATAGAAATCCTGATAGCTTGTTCTCTCCCTCCTGTCTTCTCCAGCATTAATGCTATTGTATTTGTTTAATGGGGTTAATATGCTGCTGGTATAATAATGATCATGTATGGATGTAATTATTATGTGTGATTAATTCTGCAGCTGCTGAAAAGCTTGGAGAACTTTCCTTAGGCAAGAGAATATCTTCACAATAGTCCTTCTCAAACTGCATTACACACAGATGTAAACCCCAAAAGAAATGCAGAGGGGGAAAGAATGAAGGATGGATTAGAGGAGAGAGAACTACATCCAGCAGAGCAGCTGATAAAGGTTAAACATCATGTGAACAGGGACCATCACTCTGTTGCATGTTTATATGTCTGTTGCATGTTCCTGCCCATGGCAGGGGGGTTGGAACTAGATGATCTTAAGGTCTTTTCCAACCCTAACTACTCTATGATTCTATGACTCTATACACTGACCAGCGCAAATGATTCCTGGTCTATCACTACAGTCCCAAGGTACTATTACCATGCACATAGCATGTAATTGGTTATAATTTTTTGTGAGATATATCTGCCAGTGGTGTAAGCTTCTCTTGTTACTTTAATAAAATAAACATTCTTTAAACTAACACACTGGGTTTTGTTCTAAGAAGGTACAATAACACAGACCAAAATATGAACCCCTGCATAATGTTAGCATAGATTAATGATTTTTACAAGAACCAAAGAGAATGAGATGCACAGTATTCAAGCCATTAGCGCTAAAATACAGAGAGTGTCCACGCCTGACAAAACTGTAGATGTTTTTCTGCATAAGGCTTTTTGGCGCACACTAATAATTTAAGGTCCAATGCTGCAGCCATACTCTTGAGTGCTCTTAAGTGCTCTGAGTGATAATGGATCTATTTGCGTGATCAGAGATTGTAGACCCAGGCCTATACTCAGCATGTTCCCAAAACAATACCTGGACACTTATCCTTGACCAAACTATCCTTAAATTCCACGTATGTGGTGGAAGAGAAGACACTGCCTAAAAGATTAAAGTCTCCAAGCTGTTCACCTGTTTTCTACCCAGTCTAACCCAGTTATTACTCATATAATCACCCATGACTTTACCTTATATTTACCTTATTCAGTTTAAAGGTTTAAGTGAAGGAGAAGATATGCCCAGGAAAAACTGAGATGGGCACAATCTTCCCTTTCTTCTCTAGAAAACCATCTGGTTTAGCCTCTGCTGCCTTTAACACCTAAAATCCCCAATGCTCCAGTCCAGATCCTTCTGTACACAGTGAAATCCCTGTGCTAGGATGCCAAGTAGAGAGCACACACACTGTAGAAGATACTGAGCTCACCTACACAGTACTGCAGGTATCAGATGAGAAGGTCAAGGTGGGCAAGAAGCACAGCTGGACAATTTGCTATTGTGCATAACTATCCTGATATTCCCCATAGCTGCAGCTGTCAGCAGCAGGCAATACTAAAGCCACTGGGCTGTGACAGGACCACATATGGGTACTGTATAGGCTCTGTACATGCAGGACTAGGAATGGAGATGGATTCTGCCTGTTGACTTCTCTCAGTCTTACCATAAATGGCTGCCCTGAATAGCAGTCTGGGCTTGGTATTTCAGTGTCCTGAAGCGCTGTTATATCTGAAATCCCCACGATACTTTCAAGAAATAAACCACTCCCTTTGAGCCTCAAACAACAGAACTGTAGTTGTGACATATTTGAGAAAACACAGAGGCTATTTGCTCAACCTCCAGAAAGGGAGATAGAGTTTTAGTTTTCACCCAGTGAAGCAGTTATTGAGCATCTCATTCAGCCACCAGCATGTTTCACACAGTAACAATTGGACATCACAGCACTCCTCTGCAGTGCCTGCAGGAATTATCAGTGAAATGCCACTCAGGCATCTGAGACAAATTCTGGTTTTCTTCTTTCTAACTTCTTTCAGCATCTGCTTCACTGGGTTTTCCTTTTCTCACCACACTACTGGAAACTTTATATGCGCAGAAGAATAATGCTGAACGCAGAAGCAACAATGTGACTTGGAATAAAAGAAGCAGGTTGTGATAGCTTCGGAATTCACCTGTAATCATTTATGAATTTCTGTGTTTTACCTATGAACTGATTTAATGCTGAGAGATACTGGTCTGACAATGCTGAAGTTGACCTGGATACAGAAAGGATGCGAAGAAACATCTCAAGATAGCCTTAACAGTGAAGACTGAAGAGCTGTTATGAAACAATGCCAGGACTATTAGTTTGGATGGCTGAGAGAAGTTTTTGTCTAGCTTATTAAACCAATTAGACTAGGCTTATCTGAATTCCTGCAAACACAAAACCAGAAAATTCAGGCAGAATCTAAATCAAAAAGTCCCTCAAAGAATGTATCATTTTCCCACATGCAGCTCCTGTTCTCATCTCATCAACACAGAATGCTTCTCAGGTTTAAAGTTGCTGCCAACCAGACTACTGCACTTCTGTACACCCACCAGCTAAGAAGCTGAATGGGATGTCTAATCAAGGCAGCTAAACTTTCCATGCTGAAAGCTAACATCCACACACATGGCTAACCTGTCAAACATCATAGTTCCAAACCCCCTGCCATGGGCAGGGACACCTCCCACTAAACCATATCACCCAAGGCTCTGTCCAACCCGGCCTCGAACACCGACAGGGATGGAGCATTCATAACTTCCCTGGGCAACCCATCTCAGTGCTTCACCACCCTTACAGTAAAGAACTTCTTCCTTATATCCAATTTAAACTTCCCACGTTTAAGTTTGAACCCGTTACCCCTTGTCCTGTCACCACAGCCCCTAATGAAGAATCCCTCCCCAGCATCCCTGTAGGCCCCCTTCAGATACTGGAAGGCTGCTATGAGGTCTCCCCACAGCCTTCTCTTCTCCAGGATGAACAGCCCCAACTTTCTCATCCTATCTTCATATGGGAGGTGCTCCAGTCCCCTGATCATCCTCGTGGTCCTCCTCTGGACTTGTTCCAACAGTTCCATGTCCTTTTTATGCTGAGGACACCAGAACTGCACACAATACTTCAAGTGATGTGTCAGGAGAGCAGAGTACAGGGGCAGGATCACCTCCCTTGACCTGCTGGTCACGCTCCTTTTGATGATGATCTTAAGGTCCTTTCCAACCCTAACTATTCTATGATTCTATGATTATCCCACCAGAGGAACAGGACAGACACAACTCACCAGCACTCATAGACAATGAGTTACAGGTCTGCTCATGCTACTGTAACATAAGGAGCTACACAACATGCACCCAGAAAGACATTTGTTAGAAGAATACCAAAGCCTGTGAACAATTTAGAAATGACATTGCAGGTAGGAAGCTGGAAGGCAATTATTTGAGTTCTGTACAGTGAAGACATCCAATTTATGGGAAAAGAACAGGCATTACATATGCCTGACCCAGCCAGACACAAGACAACTTGTGCAGGGCCTGATTTAAGATCAGAAGGGCTGCATAATCAGTGTCTTCAGGCAGCTAAGAGAAAAAACTCCAATACCACAGGTAGATACATGAAAACATGTCAGAAAAAAACCTGTAGTAAATTAACCTGGAGCTGTATTTGGACTACTTGAATTTCATTACTGAGAATAAAACTTTAGGAGGTATCTCCATTGCAGCATATATAAATGCAGGCAAGTTTGCTTGCTACAGCATGTGCTAAGACAATTGTCTTAGTCTGCCTTTGCTTTTAATTACTAAAAAAGTGTCAACTTGAAACCTTTTAGTAAAACATCTTCTTGCAAACAAGGCCATGTCTTTAAGTAATTCACATGGACACCTATGTTGCCACAGCTAATACAGGACTTGCAAAGGCTACACAGACTGGGGTCATGTTTTTTAACTGCTGCATGGACTTGCCCTTAATTCTCCAGGGACTGACTGATGACAGATTATTTCTGTAATATTCTTCAGTACAGTTTAGAGAAAACTTTAGTTTTCACATCCATATACTGAAGTATTACATAAATATTTTGTTAGCTCTGGGCCAAAATGCACAGCATCTTGCAAAAGTAACCTTAGCGTTTTGCAAATTGGAGATATTATGTCAAATTCAAAGAAGGCAAGGGACTGTCAAAGGTTATTACCTGTGACAGGCAGGCAAGCACCTCACAGAAAGCAAACACATGAACAAACAAGAAAATGTTATTTCACATAGCCATTAGCTGCTGATTTCAGACTGGAGGCAAACGGACAATAAAAGATGAATACAGCACTGCCATTCAACCTGTGAATGAGGGACCCCAGCAACAAAGCAGGCAACACCACGCACTGTGGCTGCACGAGTTCATCTATATCGTGGACATTAGCACCACTATCTTTCTCAAGGAGTAACTACAGCCCAGGCACTAACTAAACCTCCTGTAAAGCAATTTCCATTTTTTCCTTTAGGTATTGAAAGAAGAGAACCAACTGCTGCAACTCAGAAGAACAACTTTCAAAACTTCTTTCTGCAGAAAAATTCCTTTTGTGGCAGCAGAGAATTCCCAGCACCAAGATCCCAAAGGGCCCCAAGCACCAGATCACCTAGTCCTCAGCAGCACAGCAAGGGGACTAAACAAAGCAAAGCCCTGGGAAACACTTAATGGCACTAGGCATGGCCTCTGTAGGTCACATGGTAACATATAATCACTTGAAAAGAGCTTCTTTCTTTTTATGGATTTGCTGAGAATTGCTCTGTTCTTTGGGTATAATAGCACTTCTGCCATAATCAGATCTTGTCAAGGTATACGCAATAAAAGAGACATTCAAGTATTACTGTCCCATCAGCTGTGTCTTCATGATTGCCTCCAATTACATGGTAAAATTTACCAGCACATGTATTTGAAATAATGCTTTTAATTTTCAATCAGATGCTCTGCAAGGAAACCTACCTCAGCAATGACATAATTGAGTAACTTGAGAAAGAAAATAAAAAGCAAATTTTGACTCAATGGTGTTATTTAATAGCAGTGAAAGTACTTACCAGGTGGCCTATTAATTGCGAGGTTTCGGAAATGACTGCCTTTGATCACCTCCACTGACAGCCGCCCTGTAGTGGCATTGTACGACAATCCCACGAGCAGCTCTGGCACCCCTCCATGCGACAGGGACTGTGTTGAAGAAGCGCTATCACTGTGAGAGATTGCTGACAGACTAAGCTGAGAGTCTGCACTCTGTAGGGAAAGAGCACCGAAAGACTCATCAGGACATTCACTACCACCCTCTCTTAATTTATATCTTTTACCCTTGTTTAGTAAGATCTTTCTTAAGAAATAACAATGACTAAGAATGAATTACGATGGGGCAGAATCAGAGCATCACTTTTACAAAAACACACCTCTGAACTTGCTCTTTAAAGACGAGGAACTCTGAGTAATGTGTTATCACTAGTGCAAATCAAAGCCTCTGAGATAAGTATACATCCTACTACATCAAATGCACAGTAAATCTCCTTGACAATCTCTTTTGGATGGAATGCATTTTGCAGTTTGGGGTTTTCTGGTCATGTACTGTGTATTTTCTTACTTTCTTTCTTTGTTACTATGATGCTCTCTCTATCCCACCCTACCGCCCTCCCTCCCCCCCTTCAGCTGGAAAATACACGGTTTATTGATTTCATGTGCACCACCTCCCACTGAGCTTTTTTTAGACAATGAATCATGACAGAGCTTATCTATGCAAATTGATTGGCAGAGCCAGGGCAAGATACAACTGTGATGTGCACGGAAGACTATAAAGCAGCACAACCAGTTCTTCCTCACGTGAGCCACCTTTCCACTTCCATCTCTCATCAAAAGGAACATTACTAGGCATTATGATAACATGAAAACTGCACAACACAGAAATCCACAAGCTAGCTGTTAGTGCCAAATGAGGTAGGTCTTACAGAGGCAGTAGTACAGGTCCACCAGCATAACAGTGCACAAAAAACTACTATCCTTGTGGAAATTAAGTTGTAATTAGTCTTGGTGGTTCCAGGATCAACCTATGATTTCTGAATGACACAGCATTTGATGATGTGCTTACATGTAGCACCTCTACATGATTTTGTTTAAGCTTGCTAGCTGAGCCATTGTTACTAACACAGCCTTGTGTGGGGAAGATATGCCCTTACTGATAAATTTTCAGGTGACACTAGGAGAGAGCCACCAGCTGTGCTCTAACAGCTCTGAATGAAAGGTGTCAGGCACAGCTGGTCCCCATTCACCAGATGAACAATTTTACAGAGTCCATATTTCTTCCATCAAACTTACACTCAAGTTACTCCTTGGCTCCAAGACCAATGTCACTTTTGCTTCCCCTTCCTGGCTGATGTTGCTCAGGTAGAACAACTGTTCTCCCATCATCTTCTCTCCAATCATCTTGTGCACCGCATAGAGGCGGAAACGAATGGCATGGCTGCTTAACTCCTCTGGCTCCAGCTTACTGAAGGTAATTTTATCCTTGAACATGGGGATCGGTCCCCTCTGAACACTTGTCTTACCTCTCTGTTTCTTGCTAGGCATCAGCACTGTGTGTACTTGCCAGGTGTTCACTCCACTGCGATCCTTGTCTGGAATACCCCTTGCTTCTAAGACAGTAACTACTAGCTTTTGACTGGAGGCTTTATAGTTGAAAAGGATGTCTAGATCCCCACATTTACAGATGGGCTCATGAGCACTGTGACGAGCTGGTACACTATTCACCTCACCATGTTTCTGTAAAGAGAAGGAAGAAGTAAAAGCCCCATTGAAGATCAATCGCTTCTGTGATCCCACCTCTATTTGAAAGAAATTGTTCTCCTCACTTGCGCTTGCAAGTGTAGGCAGCTGCTCTGCAAAATAAGGATCCCACTGTTTCTTGAAAGGCCAGGGATAGTTATTTGCTTGATTTTGTGTACTATTCCTCATACAATCTATTAAGCAATGGCATTTCCACGAAAAGTTTCATCAATACTGAAATGCTTTGCAGGAGACTTAATTTGACAAAAAATTCTTGAAAAAAAAAAAAATTAAAAAACACTCAATTTTGAGATATTAATAATTAATCCTGAGACATTTAGGTTTAGTTTGATTAATCCTCCCCAACTTGATCTATTACTGTAAATATACACAGGAATTCTTTCAAAATTGAATTTCTTCCATTACCAAAATCAAGCAATTCAGTCAAATCTGCTTTTTAGATATTTTGTTCTGCTAGAAATTAAAACAAAAATTAAGCACTGCATTTGAGTTGAAGTGAGGGGAAATTAGTGGGAGGTGTCCCTGCCCATGGCAGGGGGGTTGAAACTAGATGATCTTAAGGTCCTTTCCAACCCTAACTATTCTATGATTCTATGAAATCAAGATGCCAGAATTTCTTGCAGAATAGAAATTCCATTTCTAGATGCTGCCCTATAATTCAATAGTTTTCCTACAGCTAAAGCAATGATAATCAAGAAAAACAGTCTGATCAAATACAGGTTTATTCTTTATTCCCTTTTAAAATCTCCCCAAAAAGGCATCTGTTCCTTCAGTTTGGATACTGAAACATTTGGAATAAAAATTCAAAATAAAAAATCAAAATTCACACACAATCTTCTATTCACTTTTAAAACAAAAAACATCTTGATAAAACAAGATAAAAAACCACCTTACCTTTTGATGAGTAGGCGTGTGCATTTCTGTTCAAAAGTACTTTTTTATCTTAGAGCTAGAATGTGCCTCATGTGATAAAGTGGTTGCTATAGTGATCAAGGACTTGTATTTAAACATGAGTATACACTGTACTAGAGAAAGATCTTCAGTTAATAGCCAGAAGGTGAATTAAGGCCTGTCACTAGCAGTCTGAGTCACCCTCCTCCTCAAACATTTATCTTCTTTCACATTTCAAGTAACACTTCTTTTCAACATCTTATTGTTTAGAGTACAGATCAGGAATCTTATTGTTAAGAGTACAGATGATGGGCCACAGGACTTCTGACGTAATTCCCTTCACAAGTGCCTAAGGTGGCATGTCTTTCAAACAAGACCTTGGACAAACCTCAAAAATTTTATCTACTTGCTGTCAATCTACTTTTTGAGTGCTCAGATTCATTTGCCCTGATGTGCAATGCTACAGCTTTTCATATGTGCTTAAGATTCATATACACGAATACAAAAGTCCATGCATGCATATTAGTGATGGAGACCTGCTGCCATATGACTTGAGGAAGTGATGTCCAATGGAGAAATGGCACTGCTTGGACAGCACATAAAATTGCTTGGTTGTCCATAAAAACGCCTTTCTGCATGAACAGCAGGCTGCAAAGACAAAAATGCAAGGCAGGCCAGCTTGCCTGGAGAGAATGTGATGTTATGTAAATGCTAAGTGCTGCTGTGTAGCTGTCAAGTTATTTCTGTCTGGCTGATGAAATAATATCTAAGAGGGAAACGTAACGGGATTGCACTTGACTCATGTTCCACATGTTCATCCCTCCTCACTTTCATCTGTGCATTTGCTATTGAGGAGATGGAATCAAGGCACATTTAAGAACTGCTGCTAAAGTGTGGAGATAGCTGTGCCTGCAGCATAACTTTGCTTTCATCAACATGCCTGAGCTGGAGAATGCAAATTCATCATAAAGCCACAGGTACAAAGATTGAAGAGCGCTTTCCTGCCCCAACAGGGCTGAGTATCTCATCTCCTGGCAGCATGTAGAGTAGACTGAAGATCAGCTATCTGTTTCTTGACAGAACAACTGGAAATAATCTGGGTTTCAGGAAAACTTTATATGTGCTACTATAGCTCTGGCCACATCCACTGCAGAGAAAACTGCACGAACTGGAGGCAGAAAGGAAGAGAAATGCCAGATTCTGTGGCACTGACCTTTCTGTGGGCAACCAAGCTTTAGACACCTCATGGGCTGGTCCTATCAGACTATTTGGGACTCACCCCTGTACAGGTTTTCAGCACATGAAGCTTACAGATGCTCCATCATCTTTTTGTGGAAGTCATTAACAGAATTCCCCTCAGCTTTCAGAGCTGGGCTGGGGCTATCCTTTTATGAACATATTGGTTATACAGACACTTAAACTGGAATACAAGGAAAGTGTGGGGTTTAGGTATGTCATCTGAATGTCTTTCTTCCTCTTTTCTCAGCACAGCTGTTCAGAGGTCGAGCCAAGTATACAGATTGATACCGTTTATCTACCTCAGTTGTCCAGTACAGCCAACATCCATTTCACTAGGTAAAATAAGTAAATATCTGCCAGAGAAACCTGAAAGAGTTTCATGGACAAGGCTTAAAATGGTACTTGTGGTTGCACTGCAAGGGCATAAAATTATCATTTTTGTTTCTAAAGAGAGGTCCTTTGAGTGGAGCATAATAGTGCTTGGACATTTCTGGCATGTCAGAACATTCAGTTCCTGCAATAAAGTCTTTCATTAATCTACACAATACCTTCAGATGAGAAGCTGCTTGTAGTACATAAACTGGGACTTAGTCATACCTGCCCCCTGATGCTATAATCATCCTTCGCTTTTTTTAAACGTAGATACCAGGAGCAAAACAAGAAATGTATTCCAAAGCAATGCAAAAGGACACTGGAGACATTGCAGCGCATGTAAACCATGGCAATGTACATCAAATGTGGAAAAGGAGAAACGAGCCTCAGAAGGGCAGACAAACAGTGACTGTCAGAGGCGCACAGCAAAGAGAGGGCAGGGTGGCCAGCACATGGAGTTCCCATGTGTAGCATAGTATTTTGAGAAACTGGATTGTACAGCAAACTAAAATCTGTTCAAAATTCCTCTTAGGGATGCAGCATATGCACCCAGGAACTCTTTTCCATCTCTTTAACTTGCTGCAGGCAGCATGCTTTGAGGAAAGGAACCTTTCCCTCAAAGACTTGTTGCTTAGAGCTTGATGGAGATACTAATTCCACAGCTGAGGAACAGTTTCTTTAAACTCAGGCTGAAGATGTGACCTTTGTGCGGTTCTTTTAATATGTCTGATGCAGGCTGATTTTTTTTTTTCCCCAGAAATTTAATCTTGTGGTAAAATAACAGTGAAAACCCTCACATGACACTGAAAAAATATGAGAGAAAAGGGAGATGCTAGGCATCAGGTGTTTACAATGCCTTAAAATCTGTAATGTTTTCTTGAGCCTTCAAATTCAAGGTGCAGAGCTAAGGAAAAGCAGAGGAGCTCCAACTTCAGGCTCTCTCCTTCCCTGGAGGGATGCCTAGTATCAATAGGAACCAGAGTTTTGGTCACTTTGCTAAGTCATGGGCCATCCTCACCAGCTGCCTTCAGCTTTCCAGATGTTTTCCACTGCCTAAGCCATAAAAAGCACCTGGAAAAAGAGGCACAGATCTGACTCAGTGACCACACACCATGTCCCTAGACAAGGACCCTGCACATACAACCAATAACAAAGCCCTGGGCCACCACAGACTGCTCTTTGCTAAATGATAGTAAATGCTGTCAGGCAGCTAATGGCTTCAATTTCAATTCAGAGATTGCAGTCAGAAATCAAGCAATAAAACGGTTTCTCTGAATGAATGTTAGTAGCAAGAGGCAAAATACCAGAAAAAGGGAAAATATGTAGAGAGGAGCATATGTTCATGCACACATGCACAGAGAAGTACCATTATCTTATTCTGTGCTGACCAATTTTTCACTTCATTTCTCCTTTAATATTTTTTGGCCCCAAATCCTCTTTGAAAGCTTACGCTGTGTGTAATACATGACAATTCACCATACCTTGGGGCTCCAAGCTGATGAGCTGTCAGTAGCACCATTTACTTCAAATCCCTGGTTGGTATCCACTTCCAAATGTCCTTCTGTGGCTTGCCGCCTAATGCCATCAACAATACTGGACTCCATCCCAGGCTCTTTATGCTGCCCCATGCCCCTACTCTCAGTTGTTGCTCTTGAATCAACAGATAAATGGTCATCTTCACAATAGGATAGGTTGTCTTGGTAGCTCAGTTGGCTTAGTCCATCCAGACCTAATAATTTAAAAAAAAAAAATAATAATTTCAGAGGGATTAGAAGAAATCCCTCTCTCTCCACCTCCCAAAATGTGCTCTTCTCTCTTTTGCTTTCTTTTGCACTCATCTCCAGTGTATGCAAGACAGCTTCTACCTCTGAGTACTGCAGCATTGAACTTATAAAACACCATAGCATGTATAAATCAGCACTTAATGGAGTGGACATGGCTGCTTTTCACCCCATCCTGAACTGAGAAACTGCCTTTACTTGAAGAACTTAGCCACCAAATGTAATTACCAATTGACTTTTGGGGATATTGAAGTGCCTTGGGGCTGCCTTGCAGCCCCAGAGCAACTGCTTTCATGAAAACACAGGTCGGACAAATAATAGAAAAGCACAAGCACAGGCCTGATGAACAGGTATCAGCAATTTGCTTCTCTGCAGGAGGATAAGGAAGAGGAAACAACGGGAGTTAGCATTGCCTCAAGTGGGTAGCGTAGGTGAGGAAAGGAGTTTCGTAACAGGGTGCCACCACAACCCTACTACCCATCCCTGGGAACTTGGGTGCACATGACCAGTCCCACAAGCCAACTAGGAATCTCCAAATCCCATACTGGGGCTAAATTGTCTAAAAAGAGACCAAGGGGAGATGTGCTCCCTCATTTCCTGCCTGCTTTCATTAGTTACAATTCATCTGATCCTACACAATTCCTTCAAGAGCTAAAGTATGATTTATCAATGAGAACAAAATAGTTCTCTCTAGTTAGAGCACAGTATCCTCTTTCCCATAGAAGTCTCTATTGTGAACACAGAACATTTTCTTGAAGGTATCAGTGAGAGCTCTCTGGGTGGAGTGACAAAGATATTTATATGTGCAGGGACACAGATGAAAAAAATCATGATTTGGTCTTGAATGTGTTCTGCAAGAACTTTCAGAAGAAAAACAGAGACCTTTGTCGTCCTTATGCATCTGATGCCAGCCCTTGCTTTTGCTTTGTCTCCCCTTCTTTCAAATAAGTAAGGAGCAGTTACAGTGAAAGAAAACAAGTTGTGCTCCCAAACTGCTGATGACAGTAATGAAAACAGAATGCCTTCCTTTGCAAACACAGCTATTTGGGGTTTAAAGATTTCACAGAGTGGTTGAGATTGGAAGGGACCTCTGGAGGTCATCTTGTCCATCCCTCATACAAGCAGGGCCACCTGCTTGCTTGTCCTCAAACCTGCAGGTTTATTCTCAAGAAGGTCATCACTACAGAACAATCACATTTTTCAAATTTGGTTTCCAACCCTAATCTTTAAAAATAGTATTAATTACTGTGTTTAACAGAAAATTAGTTATTTGCTTTGGTTTGGATGAATCCATGCTTTCATTCCCAGGATGATAAATGATACAGGGAACCTGATGACAGCTGACACAGAGAAAGCTGAGGTACTCAAGAACTTTCTTGCTTTAGTTTTCACTGGCAATTGCTTGTTCCATAACTCTCAAGTCCCTGAATCTCAAGACAGGGACTGAAGGAATGAAGTCCCACCCATGACAGAAGATGATCAGGTCTGAGATCCTCTGAGGGACCTGAACATATACTATTCCACAGGATCTGGTGAGATGCATTGCAGGGTTCTGAGGGAACTGGCTGATGTAGTTGCTAAGCTGATCTCCATTGTACTTGAAAAGTCATGCCAGTCAGGTGAAGAAGCCCAGTGACCAAAAAAAAGGGGACCTTTACACCATTCTTTAAAAGGGTAAAAAGGAGGACCCTAGGAACTACCAGTCAGCCTCACCTCTGTGCCCAGTAGGATCATGGAACGGTCTTTCCTGGAAGATGTCCAGGCATATTGGTGACAAAAAGGTGATTAGACACAGTCAATATGGAATCACAGAGGACAAACCCCACCTGAGTAATCTGGTGGCCACCTGTGCTGGAGTAACTGCATTGGTGGATACGAGAAGAGCAAAAGATGTCATCCAACTTAACTTCTGTGAGGCCTTTGACATGGCCCCACACAACATCCTCAGTGTCCAACCAGAGATCAGTGAAAGTGGTGTACCACAGGGGTCTATACTGATACTTCTACTGTATCTTTATTAATGACATAGTATCTTTATTAATGACATAGTGGGATTGAGTGCACCTTCAACAAATTTGCAGCTAATATCAAGCTGAGTGGCATACTTGATACACTTGAGGGAAGGAATGCCATCTAGAGGAACTCTGACAGGCATTAGAAGTGGCCAATATCAACCTCATAAAGTTCAACAAGGCCAAGTACAAAATCCCACATATGAGACAGTATCAGTACAGTACAGGCTGGAGGATGAAGGGATTAAAGGCAGCCCTGCAGAAACCTCAGTGGTAAATATGATGTTTCTGATTCATACCCGCTCCACAAAAAAAGAAGGGAAAAAAATAAACCAAAACAAAACCAAAAAATCCAAACAAACAAACACACAAAACTCCAAAACCTCCAACTCAAAGAAACAATAAAGGGAATGGGGATTATACACAGGAAACATTTCCTGGAGGTGGGCAGAAATCCCTGCCCCCTTGACTGCTCTTTCAATTTAACAGCTCAGAGATTAGGAGAATAACTTTATCTCCTTTTTTCAACTATGAATGTTCTCACATCCTCCCTCCCAGTAAAGTGCATCAAGCATGGGTATTTCAACAGAGAAGTCTGAGAGCATCTCACAGCTTTGTAATTATGTGTACATATTACATATGTAATTATGGCCCTCTTCTGAGACATGGGAGATGATCCTTCAGGAGGGAAAAGGAATCCAAATTTAGATCTCCCTGTGCTCTTCTCACTCCCTTCTGAATTGCAAAACCCACCTCTCCTTCTCCTCATGCTCCCCTGGCAGACCTACTGAAACTGAGAGCCCTCATTGTCTCAACACTGCCGTCAGCTAAAACTATTGAGCAAGGGCAGAAAACAATTTGATTTTTTTGGTATTATTCCTATTCTTCTCTACAAAATCAGAAAATAGAAAGAAGTAAACACAAGAACGTAAGCAAGAAATAAAATAACAGAAATTTCACAAATTTGCTGAGACTGAATGGGTACAGGCACTCCTTAAGGCATTTAATTAGCAAGCCAATGTCTAATACACATTTTAAACAGTGGGTCATCCATCAAAGCACACACCACACAGCAGGCTTTGAGAGTAAAATGCTACTGTAGTAAGAAATTATCCTCACACAATTGTCTTGTGGTTTTGACTCCTGCTGGGATAATATCTAGATCAATAATAGAGGAATTTACAAAAACTACATTAAAGCCATAAAAGGCTACTCATAACAGGAGAACTCCAGAAATATATTTGTAGAGGAAGGCATCTCCCTAAGACTTGGGCACAAAATGTGTTAGCAAAGCAAATGTAGTATTCAGGGAAAGGAACAGAAAAGGTGATTCACCAAGACCATTCAGTGAAACAGTCATTTTCTTTAAATTTAAAGCAGTTTGGTAAGAGATGATCACTTACAAATACCAGAATTACAGGATCATTGCATGTAATAACCCAACTATACAGACTAGAACAACTACACCTCTCCAATTACATCCGTTCTAACATTATATTCACCAAAAAAAATGGTGAAAACAAAAGCTCTTCATGTAAAGGAAAAGGTCAGAGCAGTAAAATGCCTGTAATTTACCTGAGAGATCATTAAGGAATAAAATGTCAAATGTCTCATGAATACCTGATATGAATAAACAGTACAGTATCAGGAATATACATTGAGACAGCATTATCTAACTATTTCAAATTTAATTAGCCAAAAGTCCCCACAGAGCAATAGCAGTCAGTTCTAAAGTTAAGGCTAGATAGTACTTTCTACTGAAAGAGTGTGATTTGATTTTTGTCTTTTTTCAGTCCTGCCTCCCAACCTTTCCTTGTTGTGTCACATGTGTCCACAGGTCAGGAAGGAGGCAAAGGGAATACTGAAGAACAGAAATCACCAATAAATCAGGAAAGTCTGCATTCAGGGTTGGAGAACTGGCTATGAAGAAACTGAAGAAAATGATGAGCATCACATCCAAACAGAACACAAAGGCACTGGCACATGGAAGCATCTCTCCAAAGACACAGGGAAGCTCAGTACATTAAACACTGAAAATCAGGCTGGAAAATATCCCCTCTCATCTGCAGGTAAGTGGCCTGGTTAACCTACAGTATCTTTCTTCTTTTTCAGTGATACACAATCTCTCGGTTCTATGAAGCTTTACAATGTGCAAAAAGAAAAGTCCTGAGAGGCCCCATCACTTCCTAAAACACACTGCCAGAGTTAAAAGATGGAGTGCAATAGATCTTATTAAATTAACACCACATTGTTCATTGACCAGCAAGAACACTGAGATGAAGAGTTCTATGTATGCCTATTACCTGTGCTGACCAAGGTGATGTTTGCTTTGTGGACTGCAGTGAATCATTGTGCTTTTAAAAGAAAAAGTAAGTCACAAACATATGCATATGTGTACATAAACATATGCTGAAAGTTAAAAGCCTGTTTAAATATGGATCAGAGGAGGGAAGGATTTCAGTATTGATCTAGGTACTTCTGGACTTGAAATCCTTACCTCCTAAAAGTGATTTTCAAATACATCTTCCTGGAAGACAGTAAGAGGAGCAGAGAGATGAGTCTGTGTGACTGAGACATATTTGTCCTCATACAGCACTAACTCTCTGGCCTGGTTTTTGGTACAGAATCAGCTACAAATTACAGTATGGTAGGCCATCACTATATGCTCCCTCATACTGAACCAAATCAGATGCAGGGTGACAGAGCAGTGCTCCTGTCCCTGGATATTTTTATATTAACCATCAAAAAATGCTAAAAAAACTTCCTAGAAGAGCCTCAAAGGAGCAGAATTATTATCTAATTACAATAATTCTAAACAAAAATGACTTGTAAGTTTTAGGGGTTAAAGAGAAAAAGGATCTTAAATTTCAAGTGACATTTTGCAATCAGGCCAAGATTGTTTAATTTACCACACGCTGGGTAATGCCTAAGAAGACTCCATGTTTCCAGAACTAAAATAGGCTCTTTATTAACAGGGTGATTTGCAAAGAGGCTGTGGGCAGAGCTGGCATTCAAACCATTCAGCTTCCCAAGAGCATCCTCCAAACACTTCCTTCCTGCAGTGAGCACTCCTCTTTCTAAGCTCTATTCAGCTTATGACAAGAGATTTTTAAGAGGCAAAAGTTAAAGTTAAATGAGTCCGAAGAACAGACTGCCATGACACTGATAACAGAAACAGAGGGTCAAAGAAAATCACATGTAAGAAAATCTCATGATGTGAGAAAACTTTGCTGTATGTCAAGGCTGAGTGGGAGAGAAGCTATTCAGGGCTCTCCGAGATGCTCAACTTCGCTGCATGCCTAAATTTGGTACAAAGTTCTGATTCTGTGAGAAAACTGCCAGCTACATGAGGAAAAGGTCTGGTAAGAGAACACAAGGAGAAAAGAAGTCTTGGACAGAGTCCAAAGAAGGTCTAAAAGTGCCATGAGCCCAATCTGGACTTGGCATTTTCGAAAGATCCTTCATCCCTCCCACCCAGAAAGGACCCAAGGGCATGCTCAGCTGGATCAGTGCTTGATATACCCTCAGGGCACAATGATGGCTTTATACCCACATACCTGTCTGTGTTTTGTGATCACACTAGGGGCCAAAATGGATTCTCACACAAATGGAGTTCTCAGACCAGCAACTGGACCAGCAGGCTGTGGGGTTATCTAGGATTTACCCCAAGCATTCAGCTTTTCTCCCAAACATATCTTATCAGGAGCAGTGGGTGTGCACAGCTATTGCTGTACACTGAGTAACAGCAGCTCTACATGCCTCAAGTCTCTCTGGGTTTGAAGGAGACCTGACATATCCAAGGATTAGTTAGTTCATAGGCACTTGTTCGCAACGAAGGATCTAATCTTGAGCTTAGGGAAGAACAAGGCAGAGTACCAAATGTCTTGGTGCAAGTAAGCTTCAACGTCTGGTTTCATCTAGTTTCTGAACACCTATTTCAACAATATCAATATTACCTCTGAAAAGAAAATTATGAGGAACTCCGAACCATGTTATGTCAGAAGACGAGTTCAATGGAGAGCCATCTTTTAAAAAGAGCCCTCTAATCAGAGGGTGCAATAAAATCAAGCAATTATATTTCAAAATTAAAACATCCAACAGGATTAGAAACAAAGGGCACTTTCTTTACTCTTCCCTCTAATAAACTTCTCCAAATTTTGGAATGTATTCAGGCCAATTTTCTAAGTGGCTATGTTTTCAAATGCATTTCATCTCTGTTTGTATAAAACAGTCATTACATTAGTCCATATCAGATCAGAAAAGTCTTCCCTCCTGTGTCATAAATTGTAGTTTCTGTCATTGCCTGACATTTGGTGTATGTGCTGGCAAATGATACAGCATAATTCACTGTTCACCTTGTGTTTGCAAAGCTGTTACAAAAGGAATTTGTAACAGAATTGCTAAAGAAATTAGTGGCAGAGATCAAAAATAATTAGAACAAAGTCCTGCAGTCTTTACTCTGGCAAAATTAGTGATAAAATCCATGAAAATCCCAGTTGACTAGGAGACAGAATTCAAAAGCCATATACAGGTTACAGAAAGAACTTCATGGACTTCAGCAGGACATGGATCCAGGCTTTTCCTTCTAAGCATTTTAGAAATGAGCTGCACATAGCCAATAAGGAAACAAGTGAGAAAAAGCTAGATTCAGGACTTGCTCTCCACAACAAAAGAACCTCTCCATGTTGGGGCTTTGGAGTCTTAGATTCCAACTTCTTAAACCTGATTGAATCCAATCAGTACCTTTGCATTCAGACACCTATGTACCATACTCCTCATGTCTGGAGAGAAAAAGGCTGAATGTGGACCTATGGTCCACCCCTGCTGGTGTTGCTTTTTCAGATACTTCTGATCAAAAACTTTGTGAGCATGACACAGAGATATCAAACTGCTTAATCACCTCACCATCGTTGCCTGGAGATGTGTGTTCTTCATCCTCCCTGTAACTGTTTACTGGCAAAAAATCACAACTCGGGCTTTAGACTGTCTGCTGCCCTTGGCCAAGAAGCCAGAAGACACAGGACATTCCTAGCTCTCAGGTGGACATTCCAGGATGAAAAATGGGATCAAGGGTTTAGGGAGGATTTAGGAACAAACTTGATAATCACCTGCTTCTTCAACCTCATATCGTAAAGCCTGAGAATTTCATATTGTATCAGCAACATTTACCTATTATTAGACCTCACCCAACTCGGCATGTGACTCTTGTTTTTTCATTAAAGTGTTTGATAGAGTAGAACACTACAACACAACACAGAGAACCACTTGTAAAATCATTAGCATGTGCAAAGACTAAATAGTAAGCAAAGTACTTGAAAACTTTTTCATGTTTTCAGGCCTCTGCAGTTCCTGCTAAGGTAGAGAGGGAACTTCTTTTGTGCAGAAAAAGTAACTCAGACATAACCTGCTCTGGGTTAATACCATGAACACATAATTACAGCACTTGGCTAACAGGCACTGCTGACTCCATCTGCCAGCAGAAGAGGAACTCAGGAGACCAATGTAAATTATAACCTTTAAAAGTGAAGATACGCATTTGAGCATGTCCCTGTGAGTGCCCTTCCCCTCCTGCTACCAACATGTGCTTTGAATATGAGATGACTGCACCCTCATTAGTGCATGAATATCTGTCAGATGGGTGAAGGAGGGTTCAATACATACTACATATACTTGGCCTTGCTTTATCAGGATGAAAACACAGAGGCATTTTGCTGATCTCCCTGCCATCAGCATCAAGGAAGTGCAATAGCAGGATGTTTTGATCCACTGACAGCACAGAGAAGGGAGCAGTGGGGACAAAGGGCAGGTAGTGTGTACATGCATGTCTGTGTGTGAACAAGCCAGCTGTGGTTGGAGCACTGCCTGCTCTTGAGCATGGAGTGTATGATATAGTTGCCAAGACTCGCTTTGATAATCGCTATGGCAAACCCAACCAGCTGAAATAAAGGACATTGCACACAAATAGGTGGAGGGCAGTTTTCTCAGTGACACTGCCTGGTTTGGGAGAGAAAGCATGCTTTTTCACCGCAAATCTCACATCAGAAATACAGCTAGAGGTGGGGAAACTGGATCCTGATTTTACACACTGTATTAGGTCTACTAAAAATCTGTAGTATAAACTTCACAACTGCTGTCACTGCTCCATAAATTTATCTGCTGCTGCACAGAAGACAGCACTCAACTCCACAGGCAGAGAGGACAAAGCAACAAAGCTGGCAGTACCAGAGCAAACTGCTGCCACCACCAGCCCAGCAGGAGCTGGCTTCCTCCACGCTGCCACACTGGTAGATTTGACCTTCTGGTCTGATTTGCCACAGTTTGACAATAAGCTTGCCATTCCTTCTAGAAAATTATTTTCAACTGGAAGAAAAAGCTAACAGTTCCCAACTTTTAGAAGTTAGTTTGCAAACAATCAGTGACCAGCTACCATAAAAATTGATTATTTTTATATCAGCTGTTAAAAATAAGTGTCTTTGAAAATTTTTTAACTAAGAATTATTTCAAGCTGTATCAGCCCTATAGCCTAAGTGTACTATGATCTATTCAAATAAACTAGTACATACAAAACTCTTCAGCCAACTGTGTTGTCAGTTGAACATGAGCATCTACCTAAAGCTCATGCAACCTCTACAGAATTATTTTAAATGCTCAACAAATGCTGTTAAGTTCTATTTACATGTGCAGAAATTTTGGCTATTTAGGATAAATAAAAATTATTCTACTTAAAATGAAGTCCGCTTTTCACTCAAACAGCTTGCCAAAAAACCCTGAGTAAAATATCAGCCTTAGTACTTAAGCTGTATCTTCTACCATTTTATAAAACAACCATAACACTATAAACCCGGGTATGTGGACATGAGGCTGCATACTTGATGTGCTTTAATGTAGCAGGCAGTTCTGGTTATTACAAGAAATTTTGCAAAGGCCATGTGATAAGCACTCCTGGACTGCTCCTGGGAGGGCAATCCCTGGGTGACCTCCATGCAAATCCCTGCAAAAGAGAGCAGAGCCATTTTCTAAGACAGAATAGGAAAAGTGAAGGGATGGAGGGGAAGAGTTTGGCCTGGTTAGATATATTATTGGACACTTGACTTTGATTTTAACTTCACCAACACCCAAAGCATGACTCCATCACTTGTTATAACACTGGATGCTATTTCTTACTGACATCCAGGCAAATTAAATAGCGACACTGGACAATCTGTATCAAAGGCTTGATACATCTGTTGTTGAATATCTGCCTGAGCAGCAGACAGCTTCATGTCAACTTAATATCTCTGTATTAATAACACTAACTTTACCCAGGGGAGAGAAAAACGTTCACCATTCAAATATACAAGTGTCCTAATTAGGAAAGGACAAGGGGGAAACATTTTCTGTATCACCATGGAAACTGAAATAAAGGACCCATAATTGCAATCTAAATTCTGGGAAGATAATGAATACATCTTGAGATCTGCAGATGTTGCATAGCATATACATATTTCTAGCAACTTCAACTCAATTACCCCTATGCAGGATCTGGTTTACAAATCAACTTCCCATCACTCATAAGGAGGCATGTAGGATTTTTTTTCCTCCAGAGGAGATAGTGGGGGAGGAAGAAGGGTGACCTTTTTTTCTTGAAAGATAGTTCAAAATACCACTATTTATTCAGAAATCTCAAACACTCAATCAGTCACAAAGTAAGCTTACAGGCATCCAAACACACGAAGCTAAAATGCATGAAAAAAATAAATCCTCCTCAGTGTTACCAAGTATAAAGAACAACTTAGCATTTGTTCAAAGCTTACCCCAAAAAAAAAGAGAACAAAATACATAGTGTAGGTGTAAAATATAGATGTACTGCATGTGTCCTGTCTGCCTGCATGTCAAAAACGCAGCAATAACAAACAACAGTCATTTTGGCTGAACAATGAAAAGTTTGCAAAAGCCAAACCTCTGCTTTTCCTATACATTTAATGCTGTCCTTGTGTACCCCCTCTCTTCTTAAAGATTTTGATTCTGTTTTTCACAGAAGTCAGTGACAGCATCACAAAGCCCTGAAGGAAGCAGAAGTACTAAACAAAAAAAATCTATTTGACCATGGAACCAGAGACAGTATCAGTACCTCTATTCATAATGCATATACTTGGAGCATCCCAGGAGCATGCTGTGGTGTGTTCTGTTATTATAGAAGCAGTCACATAGGCCTGGCCTTAAAATCTTCGTGATCAGGATGACAGAGAGAAACAGTGATCTGCAACAGCTCCCAAATCAACAATACCACAGAATACTCAGTGCACACAGAAAGAGAAAGGCTTTTCTTCTGAACAACTGGAAAGGTCTGCTGCAAACACGGGATTTGTTAAAGCTTCTCATAAACGAAGAAATTTTGTAAAGGAAACATGCTGCAACACATGTGCAGTTGCTACTACCAATTCTCATGCAACTACAGCTCTGATTTGCACTGTCTTCAATCTGGAATATTCTTGCTTTTGCTGTCGGCCATCTGAACTAAGTTCAGACTGAAGTTCAAAGTAACATAACTACCCAATTTACTGTCTTAACTAAGGAAAACACCCTGTAGCTTCACATAAAATCCAAAACATCCATCTATACCACAAATGTATATAAAATTGATGAAGAAAGTGCTGTGATACAGTAAACCCATTCTTCTACACATGCCATTATGGGCAAAGAGACTGTGCACAGTGACCATGCATAATTGACTAACATGGACTGGTCATTTCCTAACAAAGAAAAGCTGGGCTTTGTCCTTGCACCTAGACCTATGTGGTTTTGTCACTTTCTGGGAGGTAAACCAATCAGGGAATCATTTGGTACCCAGTCTTAAAGGTAAGGTCCATTGATGAGTGTCAAGTGACAGTGTCCCGCTTCTGCAACATGTCAATCCCTACCTGCTAATCTGTTCTCACCCCATAACCAAACCAACTGGGAAGCTCTCAGAGGCAAACACATTTGGGTGTTTAGGTGTTTGCATGCAATGCAGGCAGAGAGAATCACAACTTGACAGCTTTCATACCAGGGGAGTTTTCCAACAAAAATTAAAAAGAAAGTATTTGGAAGCAAGACATTATTTGTCTCTGGCCATCAAGCATCTCTATAGCTGAACAATAAAGTGCTCAGGGCAATAAACTCCAATTCTGCACACTTCTGTGTGAAGAAATAGAGAACTGCCCACAGAAAACAGCATGAAAATCAACATATTTTCCTGTTGCTTTTTTCCTACTCCCAGATTCGGGTTACAAAAACAGGAAGATGGGATTCAGCATTAAACTGACTCTCACTTTGTCACCTAAGATTCTTCCTTAGCTAAAGGAAATGGCAGCCAAGAAGCAGAAGCACAATCATCCCTGATTTTATCAGTCACCTATTTTATATTTTACATGTGGAGTAAGACTGAGTCAGGCTTCATTTATGCTACTGGGATTTATTAGCACAGGTCTAGGATATGTGGAAAAGTGGAAGAGAAAAGAGATCATACACTGTAGGAAACACTGCTAAGCCAGGAAATACCCTGGTGTGGATGAGGTCACATACCTTTGCCAGCCCAGGTTAGGTTGCTTGAAGAAAACATGCAGCTGCAGAGGCAGAAAAGCACCTCCTGGCAGCAGATGCTGTGTCTAAGCTGGAGACACTGCAGGATGCAGTGTATGCTCTGGGGTGTGAGGCTGTAAATAGTCATGGCCTTGGAAACTGAACAAACTGCTGTATCCCAATGGTTGATGAGTTAGAAAACATTGTATTTTTCTTCCAACAAAAAATAATTCTCACTTTTAAAGCATTACAGTTATGGCAGTTTTCCTGGTAGCTTTTGTATTATACTGGGGTCCCAATCAATCGCCTCTTCTACTTCTTTGCTTGGCTTGGATACACACTTCTTCTAATGCAAGATAGTCACTTCGAAGCCCTCTCCACTACATTTAAGGAAGTTTCTCTGAATTGGCACTAACTTCTTAGACAGGGGAAATTCAGGTTAGATGTAAGGAAGAACTTCTTTACTGTGAGGGTGGTGAAGCACTGGAACAGGTTGCCCAGAGAAGTGGTAAATGCTCCATCCCTGGCAATGTCCAAGGCCAGGTTGGACAGAGCCTTGGGTGACATGGTCTAGTGTGAGGTGTCCCTGCCCATGGCAGGGGGGTTGGAACTAAATGATTTTAAAGTATTTTCCAACCTAAACCATTCTATGGCCTTTCAGCTGGCAGAAATCAGACTGGCCAAGGAAATGCTCAGGAAACTCAGGACACTGACTCTTGCTCCTCTTCAAAGCAGTTTCACTACACTGCACTCACAACCTGCCAGACCCAGCATCTGTGTGCCAATTACACATCATTAATAGCACCCAACATTGTAACCATAAGTCTCTGTTTGCTGATTAACAAGGTGAAAAACAACTCCCTTGCAAGGATATTTGCTGGGGTTTGCTACAAGGCAGATATTTATTTTCCCACTGACTATTCAAATTAAAACTTTCTGTTTGCTACCAGAGGGTTGATTCACCGCAGCCCACCTTCACCACTGCTGTAACACCACTGTTTCCATAGCACTCCTGGGAAAATCACAGATTTCAGCAGCAGCAGTCGGTGAGTGTGTAGTGCAACAAGACTCACATGCATTCAGGATCAAAGCTGTTACACAAAAGGGACAATCCTGTCCTCCTTCCCTTTCCCTTGTTTCATTTTTAGCAATCATGTGGCCAACTCTCCTGACTGTGTAGTAGCAGGAAAGGTAGGTAACTCTCAGCTGGAGCAATGAGATGATCCAGTTCGCCACACAGTGGCATCCTTGTGAGGACAGACATGGAAAGCAGCACACCTGTGTGATCGGAGAAGGGCAATACATCTCAGCTGCAGTTTTGCATCAGCTACTGACAACTGCAAAACTGGACCGCCAGACCCAATGGTTTTATAGCTACATTATTTACAGCAGTAAGTCTAGACCCCAAAATTGACCCTGCAAAGCAGAAGTTCAGCAAACCTCAGTGCTCTCATTAATCCAAATTCAGGGCTTTCTCTCCATCACCACCACTCTCATACTACTTGCTGGAAAATACTCCCACACAGATTATGCTGCTACATATAGACCATATGGGCTCCTCAGCCTGAGGAGAAAAAATGCCTCCAATAACCCAGCTTGTGTGGGCAAGCACTCATGACCAGTGCAATGAGTTCCCTCCAGGGATGCTTCATCTCACATGGATATAGAGTTTTCTAGACAGTGAAGCACCCACCTGAACATCAGGTAGGGTGGTGAAGTCATGAAATCACAAGCTATTATCAGTGTCACTGCAAGGGACTTCCAATAGATTTAGCTATGGACTGTTTTAAAATTTAACCTGTCATTCATGTTGGTCTACAAATAGGTACTGATGAAGCCTCCCCAACTCCATTTGGGGAAACGGCAAGAGAATCACACGGCAGAGGTACAGCCCAACCACATCTTCCTCACCTACTTTACATTTCCTTGGAAGACAGACACAGCCCAACAGTACCATCAACTGTCTATGAAACTGCACAGTTTTTCTTCCATGACTGTAATCTTCCTCTCTTCTTTCACTGCAGCCTTTACCTTCAGTTACTAAAACTTTCAGGAGTCTATGATGCTAATCAAAATGAGGACTGCTGCAAAGATGTCATTCCAACAGCCAAAAATCCACTGGGCACAAGGAAGTCATATCTTTTCTGGCAAGAGGTGAGGACCAACATCAGCTCATCTTTTGGCAGTGATGTCATCCCATGTAAGCTTACATTAGCAATTCTTGTGCTGTTAAGCAATGCAAAGATGCTAGGAGGAAACAAAAATGAATTATCCATGCTTCCAAAGATCCTAATGGTCAATTCCCTTCTGCAAGCATTTGCCTGCCATCATGGGTTTGCATAAGTAGCCTTCTACAAAGTGGGCCAATCTAGCAACACCAACAAAAATAAAATAAAATACAGTAATTACTACTGTTTGTATCAGCACACTGAAATACTATGCTGCAGCTCTGCAGTGTGCTCCTAGTATGCCTTCACGTAACCTCCACCACAACACAATGAGATCATTCACACCTGCCTCGTCTGTAGTAGGAGATGGAAGGTGAGGAGGCAGGGTTTCTAGGAGAGAGGCAGCACTTCCCAGATGCTGCCAAGATGCTGTTTATCAGTAAATGAAGCCTCTTGAGTCCCAAACAGCCTTCCCAGAGGAAGAGAGTGTTGCAATTGCCATATGGGGAGTGGGAAGAGGATGCCACTTAGCAAAAGCAGATCAGAAAATACATGCACAAACACACACGCTCACACACACAATTTGTTCTGTAGCTGCACTGAATGGTAAAATCCATTTCTTCCTCTCAAATACACTCTTCTCCATACAGCTTATGCAACCTTCTAAATGGCAAGAGCAGATGACAAGTACTCCTGAATACAGCATCCTTCCTCATGCCCCCTAAAAACCTAGACACAAAGAAGCTCTGCCCACCAGACAAGGAACTTGGTGAAAACCCAAACTACTCATTTCCTGTGAGCTTGCAAAGATACTGTGTCTAAAATCACTGAGTGAGGGTAAACAGCAAGGTTGACATGCCCAAGACAGATCCCACAATGGTAGGACCTTTGAAAATTGAGTTTTGAACCACTCCTTGATTTCATGCCCTCAGCTGTAAAGCCGATATGCTGCAATCCACACTCCTTTCAGGGCTATTGTGTGCTCTAATCAGCACACACTTGGCACTAGCGATGAAGATCTTTCATAATTTGAAACTCTGAAAAGACAGAATTGCAAAGGAGTACTTTAAATATAAAAAGAAACATGGTACCACCTTCACAAGGACAAAAGTCTGCACAAACACTTTCTGAGTGGTTCTGAATTTCCCAGAGAGAAAGCATTCAGTGCAAACTCATGTCTGCACTTCATTTCAGAAAGCAGAGGACTCGTACCGCTTTCTTCAGAAAGCAGATGCATATCCCCCGTCATGTTAGCGCTTTCTCCCACTTGATCAGCCTGGAGTACTTTCTGTGCAGTGCTTTTGTCCACTGCCTGTCTTTGCTTTCCTTCACTTAGTCCTAGTGGTGCTACTGATTCCGTGCAACCACTTTAAATGTCCTGCTTTGAGTACAGGCAGTGATTTTTAGAGGGCTACATTCTTGCTAGAACATTGGCTGGCTCCATAGCCAGACAGGTGATAAAATTTACAAACACCTGGAATCTTAACATGGAAACTGGCCATCTATCTACTTTGGTCCTAGGTTCAGGCAGATGTTTTATTTATCACACATGCAGCATCTTTTTGTTATTGGTATCTTTTGTTATATGGGTTTATAGGACCTCACGAAAATTTCCTTCTTGCCTAGGAATTCCTGGCTGTAGGATGAGTCATTTACTGAGGTTAGGAGTGCTCATATACAGCAGAAAGAATAATTTCCTCTACTACTGCAATTACTGGCAAAAAACAGTGACCTCCATTAAGCTGGAGGCCAAGGTAAGTAAATGCAATAGTGCTTTCTAGTTTTAAAAACTCCCAGAGCATCAGAGGAGGCCTCCTCTTACACATGTGTTGAGGATAACTATCTAGCCATCTAGACAAGATTCCTATTAGGATGTCAAACTTCCAAGTGTTCTAAGGTCGGAAATAATTATTTTAGTGCAATTGAAATGCAATCTTTAGCTAGCACTGAGATTGTTTAATTGATGGGGAAAATGTCTCCAAGGACTTCATGCAGTTTAAGGGTAGTGATTACCTATATACTACCCTAGGGTTACGAAAACAATGTCAGATAGCTCAGGAGACTCTTCAATCACGGAAATCTCTGTGCAAAAATAGTTCAACTCTGATTCAGAAGACTCAGCTCTGCTGATGCGCCTGTCCCCATGCCTTTTTAGAGCAGTGTCTGCTGAAACTGCTAACTTAATGGCAACTCTGACTTTTTGTTTCTGAAGGACACGGTCCCTGAGTAAGAAGTGGACTAAAGCCATTGCATTCATAGCACATTTATTGCTGCTCTTCACCTTTTTCATTATTATGTTTTTTTTCTCTACAGATTCAGGCTGGGAAGCGGACGGACTGGCCAGCTTTACCCCTCTGCTTGTGGTGCACTACTTTTAGAAGAGTCTTATTGTTCCATTGCTTTTTTTAAACACAGTTTTTTAGCAAAACATGTAAGGATGGATTTTGCAGCCACAGTCTTGCCAGCCACCCCAGCCAGCTGAGCAGCAGTGTCTTAGCTGCAGAGGGATGCAAAGGATACTCTCTCCCCATTCTGCAATGGGAGACAGTTTCTCTATCAGAAACACTGAAGTTGGACTATGAAGGAAGGTCTCAGGGAAGCTGCAATAGAAAGTTCATCTGTATTTGCAAAATTTACAATTATATGATTTGCAAATGGTGGCAGGGATCTGCATGCATGGAAGGGTCTGTCTTCCCATCACTAACCTCTTAAATCAAGGACCTGGCATTGCAGTATTTCCTGCTGAACTACTTTCTCATTTTTTAAATGTGAATCAAAAGCATCCAAAGTGGAAAAAAAAAAAAAAAAAAAAAAATCCTGTCATTTTCTTGAGTCCTTGTCACAACATTATTAGCATCATTTAAGAACAGACCAGGACTTGGCAGCAGCCAAACCTGCACCCTGCTGATTCTCATGCCTCACAATGTCTAACAGACTTTTGACTTAAGAACCCAAGAATTTCATTGCTCAAACATTTCATTAGATCCCTAAGCCTAAAAGTGGTTTTCAATAATGTGTGTGCTGCTTTGGGGCCTCAGAAAAGCCACTTTGGGAGCTAGGAAACATTTCCTAGGAGGCAAAATGACATCAAAAACATATTTGATAAAAAGGAAAAGGCGTAATGATGGTTTTTACTCCAATGTTATTTTACTTCATTTCAGAAGCATGCTATAAGCGTAAGAGAGTGGAACAAATATTGGATTTTGGTTTTCTTATTTTTTAAAACAAAATGATTCTCATCTAGAGTTGGGTTTTTGGCCTTTTTTCCCCTAAACCAAATAAACTATATATTGCAATGACCTTGTAATGGGATTCTGTGACTCTTTAATCACCAGTGGCTGATAAATGAAGCATATCTATTTTCTGTTACATTACTATTGGCAACCAGGTCTTCAGTAAGTGCCCAGAAATATTTCCATGGCAACAAAAAGCATTCAGCATTGCTACTGTTTTGTGCCAATCTAGCTTTAAAATATTCTATTGTGGAGAGAAATATGGTACATTAAGTGAAATAAAGTCAAGATACAATGTTCTGAAAAGAATATAAGGATAAACAGGAAACATGTATTCTTCAGAAATGGGTAAAAAAATGCCAAATGGAAGGAAAAATATTCAAAGCTAATATAATGCTACTGAGTGTCTTTACTGAATGTCAGCAAGGCCCATATGCTCACTTACATTGACGTGTTTCGGTAACAAAGCTAACAGAAAGAAGGATACCTCAAACACCTTCTCTTGATCTTTTTAATCATGACTGAAATTTGAAGTTGCCAGGATATTACAGTCTCTCTGCATGTCTAGGTTACCATCAGAAGAGTTCACACTCTTGATGTTAGAGAATGAATCCAAAGGAAAAAGAGGAAAAAAAAAAAAAATACAAAGAGCATGTGTGTGTTTTGGAAGTGATGGGTCATGTAGAAGAGCAAAACAAGTTCTTCCACATCAAAGAGCTTGTGGAAGACACTTTCAAAGCACAGTTCAGCACTTTCTCTCCCATACAACTGAGTTTTGAGAAAAAAGGCATCAGCTCCCAGCCCTCCAACTCTCAAAACTTGAGACCACTGGATGGCCCTTTGTCCAGTGCATTACAAAGATAAAAAGATAAAGGACTATTTGAGAGCATTTGAAGTGACATTCTCTCTGGTGTAAAAAGTTATGCAATGCCCCAAAGGGCTTCACGTTGAAGCAGAGAGCTCTAGGAGGCAGCAGTGCGTGTGCTAGGCAGCTCTCTGTGGCCAGCCTTTGGATCCACAATGGCTCCATAAAGCTTACTGTGAAGGAAAGCCAGTAATATCAACACAGTTGAACAACTACTTGATCAGTACCTGCTCCCAGCTGTAAGAGAGGTTCAGAATGACCCCCCCCTTCAGCTGCAGTGGCTCTAGCATCTGCCTGTCACCCTACCTGTCTCTCACCAAGAAATCTGGTTCATCACACACTCCTAAGGATGCTCTTTCTCAGATGTCCCTGCTGACAAGAATGCAGGTAAGAAACTGCATTGACAGTGACAGCAGCCCATCCTTGGCCCCCATTTCCCTGAAAGCTCACTACCTTCTCTCCAACTCAGTGAGCCACGGTGTACTTCAGAGACAGGACAAAAATCTGGAGGCCACCTTTGGAATAATGCATTCAGCACACGACTGTTCCCCAGCCCTCTCTGAGGGATTTGCCATGATTCACATAACAGCCCCTCTTGGTGGTAGAGACTCTGCAGAAGGCAAGGTTGAGCTCTGGATAGCACTTTTCCAGGAGAGTAAGTGGCCCTACCACCACTTGGAAGGACACTACCATGCCCTGCTCCATGGCATCCGTGCGCACGCTTTACACGTAATCCAAACACACATAGTAAATCCAGACCTGCAGCAAGGATTTGGTGTCTGTTGAACAAACCCTGTGGGCAAGATATCACACAGACATGTATAGGGGTACCAGAAGGTAGGGGGATATGTACAGGTTAGAGGTTGTGCTCCAAGAGATACAGCTCTGGGGTGCTTAACCTGAAAACTGGCAATCATTCATTTGGAATATGAAACAAGAAGTCCCAGTTTGGGATACAGAACAGGTAGACCAAAAGCTCTTTTTAATTATTTACTCCCTGGCCATAACAGAGTGAGGAATAGCAATAAAGAAAAGAGCTAATTTTAACATTCTTAAAGAACACCATCAAGGTTTGTACCCTCTCAGTCAGATATTTCTATTAAATATGAAAGCAAACAGGCTGATCTTCTGCAGTCTGTACAAAAAAGGCTGAATATGTAAGGCTTCTGTAGAAGCCAAGAGTGATGAAAATCTCTTGGTCATCATAAACAAAACATTTTCAAGAGCATCTACTGCCTGCTTCAGAAGAAGGAATTTACACATTTGAAGCCAAATTCTGAATACCCTCAGTGAGTCTCAAATTCTTCAGCAACTTCAAATTGTAGACTCATTCCTCCTGCCCCATTTCCTCCCTTATCCACCTTTCTAGGATGTTGCTAAGGAGCTGCTTTAACATAGTAAGACCAAAAGACGGTGTCAGCAGGACTGCACCTTCCTGTTTGTGGTTGGGACATACATCTCCATCACTCCTTGTGACCAAGCCACATTTACAGCGATATTTAAGGAGTACAAGTCACACGGCTGAAATTCAGTCCTGAACACAATCATCCGAAAAGCTATTCACATCACTCAGTGATCAGGAGTTATAGTTAGGTTTATTTAAAACTGAAAATACCAAATTCAGTTATCCTTCCCCTAATCTCCTGCCTGCTGTCCTCTTCAGCCTTATTTGAAAAGCCTGTGGGGGTGGTGGGAGGGAAGGAAAGTGATTTGGGAGCCTCTCATCCATAAAATCATGAGATATGGCTGGCTTTTTAGTACAGCATTCACAGCACATGGCACAGTAACATCTTGAGATTCCTGGCACAAAGAAACAAGGTTTGAGATTATATATATCTTTAATAGCAATGACGCAAAGGCAGATGGTTCTCAAAGCAAAGGCTTAAGGCTAAACACTCCCTTTGAAGGGTCCTGCTACCAGAAGCAAAATAGGGAGGTGGCAAAATATTCCTTGCTTGCAGCAACAGGACCCAATTGCCTTCTAATACATAACATTTCACCCTGGAGATTTCCATTTATTTCAAGGAGATTAGCCTCATGAACAAGAGAAGAATTGGAAACAAGAGGAAAGATTAGATTTTCTTTGGGATTTGGGGAGTTTTCTTTCAGCTGTGGGAAACAAAGACAACACAGAACACAATGAGCAGATTAGCAACTAAATCAAATCGACACCAGAAAAGTGAGGTCTGGATAATACTGTCAGGGTGCGTGCTAGCTACTTACCTGCAAAACTTGCCTTGCCAATATTACTTTTTAAGGGTCTACCCAAGCAGAGGCTGTGCTCATGACCTCCCATCTTCATGGAGGGCTCACCTTCTTCCTCAACAATGGGAGGAAGCTGATCAAGTGTCTGGAGATCTTCATTTGACCAGTAGGATCCATTGGCTACCAAAGACCTGGTGCTTTCAACACACTGCTCTGGTAAGCTGCTGGTATTTGTAACCTGTTTTTGCTTCTGCTGACTCATGCCAGAGCCATGAGGGAGGTCTTGAGGAGCAAGATCAGGACCTCCAATGTGACCATCTTCTTTAGGATATAAGTATTCCTCATCCCAGAGGTCCAAGTGTTGTTCATCATCCAATTCCTCAGAATAATCCTCATAAACTTTGTTATTCTCCAAGTCCCGGTTCCTCTCGTCTTCTGATTTAAGACCCACTCCACTCAAATTCAGCAGTGAAGCAGATATAGAGTCTCCTGCTTTTTGGATAGCTTCATATATTTGAGACATCCAAGATGACAGTGGCTGAAGGAAATTCTGAGCAGCCTCAGAAGCCATGTTTAACACTATGCAAGAATCTGGTGATCAGTTCAGCTTTGCCAGCATGTCACTTGTAATTCAGGTTGCTACAGAATAAGTGATGTAAGAGATTATTGTAAATTACTTGTCCATATACATCTGTTGACACACTATGTATGATGTGTAGAACTGAGAGGAGAAATGAAAGAAGCACTTCTACCCATTGAGAACAGCACTAGAAATCCACAAACAATGAACAAATCACAGGTATTTCTACAGAGATCTAGAAAGCTTTCATTCAATTGCTAAACCTTACATAAAAATAAAAACATAGAACATTGAAACAGAAGTACCTTTTCTGAAGCACACACATGCTGGTTACAGCTGTCAACAGACCTGGAAAAGAAGTACAAAACAACCTGCAGTCAAGTATCTCAAATAATCTCCTGGCCCTCACTTCCATCATAGGCATTAGCATGTCCAGATGGGAAAATTGAAGGGTGGAGAATTTGGTGAGAAGTATGAAACTGATTGATTGAAGCGATAGGCCTAAGGTATGCAGAACCAGCCCACAGCAGACAAGTATGTCAAACGTTTTGCACCAGAAAGGCTCTAAAGAAGACCTCTCCACAGAATAGCACAACCCAGACTTGTTTTGTCCTCCACAGAAATCAAAAATAAAACAAACAAACAAGAAAACACACCCCAAAACAAACAAACAAAAACCCACCACCAAACAAAACACAGGAGGTAGAATACTACATGTATTACATGGAACAGAAGCAAGTTAACAAGAGCACTGGAATCAAGTCAATGTATATTTTCTCAAAATTTGTGTAAAGCCTAAATAAAAACATGACTTGCAGATAGTTAAGGTGACTTTTTGCCCAATATACATCTTCCCACATTATCACAAGACAGATATTCTTTTAGGAACCCTGAGAATGAGAAACCTACAAATAGGATGATGGGATTAAGAAGAAAGAATTAAACAGTTGCAGATTTTAGCCTAAAAGACAACCGAGAAGAAACAAAAAGAAGCATCAAAAATTAATACCAGTTTCTTGCTGAACTTAGAGATCTAGGTGCAGTGAAACTATAAAAGGGTGAACACAGTATATAAGCAGCAAGAAAATAAACTCAGCAGAAATGTATATTGCTTTCTGAAATGGTCTCCAGAGAAATGTAGTGGGGAATCCCAGTGATTTGGTTTTTAAAGAGAGCAGGGACTACAAAGATCTCACCTTGATCAGTCAGCAGCTTTCTTACAAATGAGACTTAAGATGTCTTTACCTTTTGAAACACTTGTGCCAAATAATTTTGTTCAATGATGTTGACTTACACTGCAGATACTCCCAACAAGTTTATTATCAGCTTCAGTATGTACTAAGAATTAGAGTCCTAACAAGAGCAGTAGAGGAATGTAGGTTACTAAAGTCATTTTAAGAGCTGAAGTCTGCTACAAACTCTCCAGGCATGGAGCACATACTGTTTCAGTATGTACCTGTCAACCAGAAGCCTTTGGCTCAGTCACTGGGACCCACATGATGCTCCCTGCCGTGCATTAAATCTTTGGCAAAACACAGACAATGTCATGGCATAACCTTGCATGAGGTGAGCTGTTCCCTTCACTGACTCTCCTTTTTCCAACCCTGCCCTTGGCGAAGCCTCTCTGCTTTGTGCAATTTCTTGCACAAAGAGAAAAATCTATTTTCTCATAGACCTAAAATGATCACACACTTCAAATGACACATTTTTAGCATAATGCAAATTTGTTACTGGTAAGTCACATCATCAGAGAAATCACTAGCAGGAGATGATATTTGTAACAGCGAGATTCTCATAGGCATGGAAGGAGATAAATTTGGGTGGGTAAGTACTGGTTACCAGATATGTTTTTAACCTGTCATTTATTTACAGGCAACAGCAAATCAATCTCTGATTTCAGATGAAATGAGAACTTCATAACACTCTGCCTCCGTCTCAGCAGCAAGACACATGACAGCAGTAGCCCTTAGAAGGATGCAGGCATCCAGGAGTGATAGCTAACCAATGCAGATAAAACATATGGGTGCTAAAATGAAGTGCTGATCTGTTCTAAAAATCAACAGAACACAGACTTGTGATATTTGCACAGGGAATAATTAGCTCCTCTTGCTATTAGATTTCAGAGCTAACACCCAATTGGTCCAACAGAGCCATCCCACTTCTCCCGGATGCTGTGGCTGACTGTATCATAGCTCAGGCAAACATCGTGGTCCTGTACAAGAGACTCCTCATTAGGTATTGCAACCATGAAGACGGAGGGAATTTTCAAGGTGAGATTTGACTTTAGTCAGGGAATTAAAGCCATGATCTCCAGTCCCCTGCATGGCTGGATGTGGTCATTCAGCTATCCAAAGAGGCAGATAAGACTTCAACACACAGCTTTCATATACCTAGTAGCTGACCAGATCATCTTGCTATAAGTAGGCTAGGGGAAAACATGACGCATACATACAGATATATATATATCCACTGTTCTACCCAAGACCTGGAAATTTGCCTGAAGTAAAGCTGGAGAATGGCAACAAATGGCTTTATTTCAGTTTATAGACAACAGACAGACACTGAATTTCACCCAATATATTTCACTCAAAAAATCTGAATCACTTTGTAGTAACACCTGCAACACATCTGTCTAATTTGCAATCCAGCATCTGCATAATCCCTACAGGTAAAAGCAGTGCAATTTTCACAGTACCTGACTGCTTAACCTTTGCTTGGCTGTTCCTCCTGTCCTCTACATCTTTACAAAGACTCCACAGTCAGTGACACGATGAACAACTGGAGTTCAACTGAATTATAAACTGCTTATTTTTGGTCCTGCAGCAGATGGATAAAATGTGTAACAAGCTGCAGACAAGTTTAAGTGGGCAGCATTTTTACAAACTCAACAGAGGATCAAAGGGGGTGAGCTCTGTTACAGACTTGCTGTTTCCCAGGAGCTCTCTCCCTTAATTAGCAGGCACTGCTCTAACAGGGTGTTTATAATAAATTTCACAACATGGCCTTTTCAGCATAACAGGTTTTTACTTTTGAATTCTCTAATAATTTTTACTTGTATTAGGGAAAAAAAAAAAAGAACTGAGAAGATAATTTAAAATGTGTGGGCATGAAAAATCCATTCCTTTTTAAAAGCATTCATGAAGAAAGAGAGAGGGAAAAAAAAACAGCTTAGCAAATTCACTTCAAGTTTCATCTTCTAAAACTAACAACAAGAACCTTCACACTGAATTGCTTGCTTAACTCGAAGGGTTTTTTTTTTATTTTGTTTTCCTCTTGGAAAATCAGATAGTTAAAAGGATCAATGTTAAGCCTCTCACAGAAACCATCATAACCTTTACTACGATCTATATTCCCTTGTCTTGATCAGATTATTATTACTGAGTAGCGCTCCCATTGAGAGGTGCAATTACTGTATGGCTAAAAAAAGAAAACTATTAGCAGAATTTCAAACACTAACACAATGCAGAGGTTTGTAATATTAACAAAGTGTCTTTCCATTTTCTTGATATGCAGGCTCCTAAAAAATTGCCATCAGATGAGCATTGCTTAGAACATTTCCCTTATTCAAGCTGTCATAGAGCGTAGGCACAAACTGCCTTTTCTTCAGTCACTTTTTGTGGGGCCCTTGCAGAAGTTGCCTACCAAACTCTTCCATTGTAGGGAGGTTCATAGACCACAGTTGAAAACAGTGTCCCAGCATATAACAACTGAACAATTTTTAAGTAAGTGCTTATTTCTAAACATGAGATAAGGAAGAAATCTTCAGCCTCCCCTCTCTGCCTGGGAATGCACTGCCCCATGTAGAGACACCAGAGGAGATCAGCTCCCAGCTTTCAAAGGTCCTAAGACATCTTTGTCACATCAGTGTTTTAGGAAGCTGCACTTCTATTGCCACTGCCAAGAAAACTGTACCAAAAAACTTTTTTGTCAGTTTGGGTAAGACGCTGAATCCATCTGTCCACAACTGAAACTCTGAGTAGTGAGCTGGGTCACCAGTTTAGACAGCCACACTTCATGTATCCAGATGAATGATTCCTCTGCCTTCCCCACTTTCCAGAAATTTTTTTTAAGACATTGATAATGATCTACCTTCTGAGCTCACTGGCTCCTCATGTCCACCTGACATGACATGGATCATATCCATGGACTGGAGCTTTATTTGTGTGAACATCTAGGAAAAGCAGTGTACAGACCCACCATGAAGTCTTGCTCCAAGCTTAGGAGGGAAGGTCTAAGTCAAAGTGTGGATCTCAGCTTTTGCCTAGAACATCAAGGTTCTGTGCAAAAGACACAGTCATTTTGCTGTTCACAAAAGAAGGGAGTAAGGAAGGCTTGGAGGGGTAAGATGATTTAATAACTTTTTTTAAACTATTCAAAACCATAATGACCCTGATCCTGCTTTTGGATTGGAGCCCCAATTAGCACACATGTAAAATAGCAGAGGAATGATCAGAAATGTACTCCACTGAAGGCAAGCAGCAGCAGTACTGGGCCAAGTAATCCTCTGTCCCAGTTCTGGGAAAAATCTGGATTCCTCACTCTTCTGTAGTTGCCAGAATCATATTTAAGGAGAAGCTAGTAGAGTTCTTCCATCCTCACAGAGAAGGATAAGCAAGCAATTGGTTTGAAGCTGTTGATGCCCCATTCCTGGAAGTGTTCAAGGCCAGACTGGATGGGGCTTTAAGCAACCTGGTCTAGTGGAACATGTCCCTGTCTGTGTCGGGGGGCTGGAACAAGATGATCTCTAATGTCCCTTCCAACCCAAACCATTCTGTGATTCCATGATCCTATGAAACTGTATTTCCAATGAAAACTTCACAGTGCCAAAAACAGCCTCTGCACTTGAAGCTGCTCATTTGATTGGAGCCCCTTGCAGAAGCACTATGAGGGAATTTTATAGATGGTGCCCAAGGTTCACATCAACTGTGGGTGTCACTGCTGACCAAGTTTCCCTAAGGGAAAACAAAACAGAAATAGAGAACATCTTGGTACCTTTTTTGGCCTACATGCTATAAAAATGCTATTTATGTAGCTGACACTAATGCATAAAATGAGAAGACAGAGGCACTTTCCAAGTGATTATGTGCTCTGTAATAATAGTTTCGGCTGGTGATTCAGAAACACCAGGGCATTCAAGGAAGACCTAATGGTTTATACCAATAAATTACACACACCTCATTGGAAGCATTCAGGAGTTACAAATCAACAAGGCAATAAGCCCACTGCTGCAAGGCATTGGTCCTGCAAGCATCAAAAGGGTGAACTGAAAACAAACGTGAGATCAGACAGTGATGCACCCTGCTGCAAAGAACTTAGCCTACGCAGAGGAAGCCTGCAGGCTTATTCCTCACTCCCAGATCATCTCATGTCTTTGCAGGCAGCTTGCTACTAGTGATGCTGTGCCAAATTAGTTGTAAAAATTGATACCCAAATGACGTAAGTGGTTTTGATCAGGATATTTAGCCCGATGGTGTATCCTTTCTTCCCATTCTTTTGTTGCATGCTCCCCCTTTGTCAAAAATAATGGCAACAATTACTGCTTCTCACGGTTTCAGTGGGATGGGGAGAAGAGGAAAGGGACAAAATAAAAGAAAAAGGAATTATGTAAATGTGATATTTATTCATTGTTCAAACCTGTGGAGCCTTTTGCAAAAAAAAAAAAAGAAGCTGCACCAGTAACGGGGCTGAGGAGCTGATGGCAATTCCCTGACCACTTCCAGGCTTTGTTTTTGCTTAGACTGTAAAACCTCCTGAACTGAGAAGCGTACTCATTTCATGTAAGTGCAGTACACTCACAAACAGGCAATTTGTGACTGCACAGACGGATACTACTGCCACCAAAATACTTTTATAAAACTTACAGAATCATAGAATAGTTAAGGTTGGAAAGGACGTTGAGATCATCTAGTTCCAACTCCCCTGATATGGGCAGGGATACCTCACACTAAACCATGTCACCCAAGGCTCTGTCCAATCTGGCCTTGAACCCCGCCAAAAAACTTGAGGGATAACTGACCACAGTATTTGGCCTGGATGTACCAGAGGGACTGGTGTGAAGTCCAGAGTCACTCCACTGAAGCCAGTTACATCCTCCGACTCAAAACAAGGTCCTTTGTGTTTAAAGAGCCACTTGCCACCATACCACAAAAACCTAACAGCTCTGCATCAAGTGCTAGTACAAAAAGCAACAATGAATAACTTTAATTATTTATACTTCTCAAACAGAGGACTTCAAAAAAGGCATAAAGAAAGTCATAGATCACTGGAGTATTAGAAAACTGATGGTAGTAGTGGCAGCTGTGCTCTTTCAAGGTAAAGGAGTAAGAAACATCTGTAATTACTGTATTAAGGGAATGAAAGGAAAAAACGGGAGTCAGAAATCACAGCACATTCTGTAACTGAGCTGCTGTCATTCATCCGATTGAAGACAGAAGAACCAAAAGGAAATCACAAGTTCAAAAGGCTGGAAAACACCAAGTTACACCACCACTCGAACCCACCCACCTGTGCTGTCAAGCTGTTGCAAAGAGCAGACCCAGTAGACTGACTCTCCACCCTGCCTGCAGCCATGCTACCCAGTCTGCAGCAACTCAACAAGCTAGGATCAATCGGAGCAATTACTTGCATGGAAATCAGCAGTGGCAGAGCACGTCTGGCTGTTTAACACAATGAATATGTTTTAGAAACATTCTGAGAAGTCACCCAGTTACTGTTACTCCTTCTTCCCCCACACACACTACATCGTTACAGAGACTATGGAAATTGCTCTGTATGGACCACCATCGAGCAGTGCAGACAGTGCTTCTTGGGAATCACAGCCCTAAGCAGCAAATGCAGCGGATATTGTTCATTCCTGGTTATTCATGTGCACACACATGGCTAAATGCATAGCTCCCATCTCCTTTCATTTCTGCTAACTCAAACCATCAGTCCAACCTGACATGCTGGGAGGCTAAGGGGTCACTGGGAAAGCCAGACCTGATTTCAAATGGTTTAAAAGAATTCAGAGCCATAAATCTGAGTGTACAGCTGTCCCTACCAACCTAAGAACTGCTCCCTCACCTTTTACCCTTCATTTAATTTAGCCTTGTTGCAAAACAGGCTCTCTAATATCTAGGGTAGACATCAGCGGCAACAATCACACTGTTCCATGTCCAGCCTCCATAGAAGCTTCCTACAAGCCTCTATAGAAGCAATTAAGAAAAAAAGCAATTTAGAAGAGGAGCTTCATTTGGGCACTGAGAAACTTCCTTTTCGAGGGCTTCTCTCCCTCCTGCCACTGGCTGATCAAGAAATTTAACACCACGGATGAGATACATACCTCAAGTAGGTGGTATGAATAACCCCATACTCATTTCCAAGGACAATGGAGCTACTGGATACTCAGCAACAGGGTTACAAAGAACAACCACAATTGTATTTCTTTGGAAAAGGACATTCCTTACCATGCTGCTGGAGGAAGACAACCTACTGCGCACTCCGGCCTGGTACGGTCACACTCATCCACATTACTGATTTCTAAACATGAAGCTAAGCTTCTGCTGGGGATCCCACACGCTGCACACAGTGGTCCTTGGTGCCTGACTGGGCCCAGGGCTGCATGCACAAAGCAAGGTCAACATCCATGTGGTGCTACTAATATTCCTGCCTTTGCTGAGTGTTACAGGTATTGATGCTTTCCTTAAAATATCAGCTAAAGGAGATGAGTGGTTTATAAAAGAGCTGCATCTCCATTTGAGTGTGCTGCTAGCCATAGAGGCCAGAGCAGTGGCTGTGTAGAACAGCTTGAGAACATGAACTGAAAGTATCCTCAAGGCCGTAAGACAGAAGGAAAAAATGGAAAAAAAAATGTTTCTTCAAACATCATGATGTTTAAGCTGAGTCCACACACCAGGAGTACACCCTTAAGGTCACAAGTGTTCAAGGCACTGCACAATTGGAATATTTTTGTATGAACCACAGTCAGAAAACTACAATTTCTTTCCCAGTGTCAGGTCACATCATTATAAAAAGATTACAGTGTAGAACAAAAAAGCCCCTTTTTTTTACAAGTCACTGCACTGAAACACATGGTTAGATACAGCTCTTCATACATGGGTTTTCCCAGCATTGTCACATGTTTCTGTGGAGTTCATTTCACCCATGAACTTTGTAAGCAAAGGGCTCAGCAACGCCGCATATAAGAACACCATCATCACCTCTTAGTCCTGAAATTCATGCTATGGCATCACATGGTCTCACACGAGACCCCACTGACATTTGTCAGACCTCTGTTCAAGGGAAAGTCCTCATTCTTTGCTTTGGGGGGATGCTCCAAGGGGAAATTTCACCCACACACACTCTCCCACTACCTGAAAGGTTACAAATGCTGTGAGAAACTACTCCAGCTGACTATATTAAGGCCAAAGGTGTGATGATTAATCTTTCCCTCACTAAGGAATTCTGCACTTGACCTACATAAAGGCTCTACATCACTCCAGTCATGCCACGACTGCTTCACGCGGCCACCACTTTCTTCTGCACATGCTAGGGGGTAGCCAAGCAAGTAAGCTTGATACGCATGGACTTAACTCTGTGCTATTGGTTACATGTTTAGCAGATTCTCTATCAGGCTCCACAGCTTGTTCTGAGCATTCCCTTGCAGTGCCAAAACCATTCTAAATACAGGCGGGCTGTGTCCAGATGAGCTCCAGCTCCCCCACAGTGAATGCACTCCTGCAGCTGAGTGAGAGCCAGTCAGGGCAGCACATCTTCACACAAGTGATGGGCTCATTACCAAGGTCAATAAAGCAATCAAGAATAGGATCCACAAAAGCTTCAAGCATCAAAAATATTATCCATTGTGCCCCAGTAATTAAGAGACTTTGTCCTGGAGTCTCCTGAAAGGTTTTAAATTAATTCTTCACTTCCACAAAGATTTTTTTCCTTATCTCATTCCTTGCATAAGAACACAAACTGTGCAATTAAAATTAAATTAGAAACAAACCAGCCAGTTGTATCTTAGAGCCATGACAAGAGAAGCACCTATTTCATTCTATCACTTGCCTCGTTCTGAGGTCAGGCTCTATACAGAAACACAAAACCAACAACAACAAACTTTGACATTTTACAGTATATTTTCTAAATGTCAGCCTGTGCACCTGTAAAGTGCAAAGCAGACAGATTTGCTTATGTTTCTATACCAACATTCATTTTTATCAGTAGATAACTCAAAACTCAACTAGATCCAAGGACAAAAGAAACATCTCATGCACTAAACCCATACACACCTTCTCAGGCTACAGCCTTCATGCATCTATGCTGTGCAAACTCAGGTTTATCCTACTGCAGATGCCATAGTCATGCCACAGGAATCAAAAGGCAAAATGGCTTTTCTCTTCTACTTAGACAGACACGTTCTAACCACTCTTTATTCATATTCAGATGTAGAGAAGCAAAAAGATTTCCCCAATGTGAGAGCTTAGAACTGGGAAGAAGGACTGTTAAAGAACAGCAGAGTCTTTAGAATCAGGACCTCCTTGTAACAAATACAGCTCACCAGAATAAGTTGAGAAGACAAAAAGTGAACACTAACATATAAGTTACACATTACAAACACTCCCATCCTGCTTCTTTCCACCAAGCAAAGTCAGATTCTGAAGTTGAAACAAACTCTCTGAAGTCAACACTCCTTTTGGGAAATCTCCTTCACCAAGCAACTGCAATGCTAGAAACAGCCTTTCCTGGCTTCCCAGCCCAAGCTCAGGCTCCAGGTTTCTACATTTGCCATATGACACAGTACATTAGCCCCGGGTTTAATATATCTTCTGATGATGCTGTAATTTAACAGAATTAGCATTTCCTACATGAATATCCCATATTGGCCTTACAAGAATTTAAATGCTACAGTGAAATTTAAACTAAATATAGAGGAGAAATTTTTTAATAGCTCTTAGCTCCAACTCACCAAGCTGATTTTGTTTGAACAGAAAAAAAAAGGCTCCAACTTTAAGCTTCCATTGTAATTAATGATTACAACACATTCTTCTGCCGTATCAGATTTAGCACCTCATTAATGTGTGTGGTATTTTGCTTGTATGGCACAGCTGTAGTTAGAGTTGAATTAGTGTTTCCATTATAAACCCATGTTTTCAAAGGTTTATTACTCAGACATAAGATTCAGTCTGAAATGAAAATTGCCACCGTGTGTCAGCTGGGAAGCAATTCTTTGTCCTTCAAAATTTGGAAGGAACAAAACACAAAAAAAGCCAGCCACCCTGTTTATTAATAATTCACATTTTAAAAAGCATTACAAATACATGTTTACATGATAGCCTGTGACAGCTCCCTAGAATGTCAACACCCACACACTCCTGGGAGATGTGTCATCTTAAAAACTGAAATAAAAGCCACATTTTTACACCACTTGATGAGGCGAGGAGAAGGGAAGAAAGACTTAAAAATAATATTGACGAAGGAAACTTATTAAAAAAACTCCATAGTCTTTGTTTAGAAACAGTAAAGTTGGGACTTTCAATGGAGAAGGAAACAATTTCAAATACTTTTAACCTTCTGGTGCCTGTCCCTGGCTTACTAATGCATTTAGCGAGAAGCAGCCAGTCTCACTGAATTCCTATTACATAAGGCATCCAAGCCTTCAACTTCCCATAAATCCTGGACTCTTAAGGTAAGATCAGTTCATGCCCTTTCCAAAAGTATCCTGAGCTCTGTGTACAAGGCAAAAAGTACAAGAAAATCTTCAGGGGCTCCACGCTTTGCGATTGTGTCTTTCTACAATTAGCTGTAAGATGGAATCTCTGAGAATAGACCTTTTAATTGGGAGGCTTCTGAGGCCTCCTCTTGGCTGATTATTACCATGATTATACACTTTTGACATACAAATTTACAAACAAATGTACAATGAAATCACCAAATTCTCAGTTACCACCTTCATCAGAATGGATGCATTTTTGATGGCTGAGAAACACTAAAATGTTACTTTCGTAACACAGTAAATCTCCCAGTTATTTTGACTCCAGGACTTACAGGTTTACCCAAGACATAATGTTTCCAGACAAAAACAAACACATGAAAGAACATGTAAAAGCTAATACAAGGAAACTAGGACAGGCATATCTTTCATGAGCAGAAAGGTAGTGTTGTTACTCAGAATTGCTCACATTTTGCTCTTCACTAGATTAACAAAACACTCCCACAACAGAGAGAGAGTGGGGAGTGTGCTTTTTACCCAGTGTTGCCCTCCATTTTTCAAGATATTACTCCAGACAACAAAGATAATTGGAGCATGGTAGCAATTGTAAATCCATTTGATCAAGTTTTGGAGGTTAGTCCAAAACCCTGCTCTTTTCCACACAAATAACCCAAGACAGCAAATGGCTTTATCTCTGTTCTCCCAGTAGTCAAAGCTTCAAGAGGGGTCTGTACATCAAAGGCAGTATAATACTGTGATACCTACCAAAGCCCTCTTGAACCCTGGACTTCTCTTTGTAGTGTTTTCTTCTCCCTTGCTGCCCCATGCATGGAAGCTCATTTCTCTTTTCAAAGCAGAGCTTCTTGTTGATGAAGTGGAAGAGGACTGCAGGGAGGATAATGAAGACTCCAATGGCAGACAAAACCCCAGCTGTGTCAGCACTAACTAATAACAGAAAGTTAGAAAGAAAACGTCAGTACAAGTGGGAAAATTGTCCTGAGAAAGCTGTGGTTTAACTACATCTGTATCCACAGCTCTGCTTCCCCATCCCTTCCACAGAAGAAATGGCATTGAAATACAGCAAAACTTGGACTTGCATTAAATGCATCAAACTTTCTGGTGCCACCATCCTCCTTGGGCTAATCTACTGGAGACATTGTGGTACACGTAATGTACCACAGTGTACATTACACACCAAACTTGGTTCTGATTAAGGTCTTTTGTTCTGTCACATGATGAACTCCAACACAGAAAGGCTCTGATTTTAATAAACTTTCATAGCAATGCAGAATTCCACCAGCCTCAAGACAGACACTCTGTAGTGCAAAAGGAATCAGCCAAGAAACAGCAGTTGGTCATAAACCATTTCTGCACAGCTTGTAGTAAATTCTCAGAGGATGCTGTGAGGGGGGAAGCAACTTAGGGGCCAAAAGACCCCAACACCTCCTTTGCAATTTTTGCATTTTCTTTTAAACCACCGGATTATACTATAAAGGCACTCATGAACTTCATTACATTTACTAAGAACCAGGATAATGTATAGCCTGTCCTCTTTCAACTGTTGCTTTACCCTTAAGAAGTATATTACTGTACTACACAATTACCATTCTTACTGCAAAAGACCAGCCTCCAGCTCAAGTAATTCAGTTTAGCTCCTTTGGTGTCAGGTTTGGCCACATAATGAGCACAGTGGTTTTGCACCAGCTGACAACCCAGTACTACGCATCTAAATGATCCCTGTGTCAAACTGCAGAGGAACAGTCTTATTTCAATTTACCATGTTCTGCCTGTACCACTAGGTCTGCAACAAACCACAGGCGCCAGGAAAAAGCTTTTAAAGCCATTTCACCTCTCTCACACATATCAAAATGCCAAAACAAAGGACAAACACTACATACATCATCCGATGTGGATGACAAGGGCACACACACCAAAAACTGTAAGTGCCATCTAAAAAGAAAAAGGCTTGTTTTCCTGGTAATTACTTCACCAGAAAGGGGTGAAGTTCAGTTGTTCAATTCAAGTCAAAGACCCTATAAAAATGAAACATCAGTAGCATCAGTGGCACATCAGGGATGCCTGTTATTGCAAAGCTGCAGCTTATAGATGAGATGAGCTCATGAGAGGAGATGAGGAAAGGATATAAACAGAGTCAGCCTTGCTTGTGAAACATCCCACTGGGAGTTTACAAGACTTGACTCAGCAAAAGATTTAGGTAGGAAGAGCTACACTGGCTTTAGTTATAACCTTGATATTGCACAGTAGGGCTGTCATCTAGGGGATTAAAAACCCCTAAATTAATACAAGCCAACATGCCTCAATTGGAAACAAAAATCACCAATGCATAGCTGCAATCCACATACAAGTCAGACAAGTATTCAGGACTGAACCCAGAGGAACATGGCTTACACAAACTCTGGAGGTGGCTGTGACATTGGTCACCCCAGCCTAAGGAAGGAACAGAAGTATGCACTGAATTACAGCAGCTTAAATGACAACAAGATCAAGTCTACATTTCCTTTGCTCTCTTCTGCACGGGCACAGACACTTCTCTGGCAATTACTTCCGTGCCCCCTTTATGTCACACCAGCACTAAGCAGGGTTCACAAAGACAGTAGGTCTCCCTGCCAGCACTGAAAATCAGTGCCACTGCTTCCTTGGACAATTTGGCAGGCACATACCAGACCTATCTTCACTTCACATCTCAACCCTGGGAGCAGAGCTGGGAACATGAGAGTGGCTGAGTGATACATCTAGTCTATTTTCAGCTGCTGAAGTCACCGTTAAGTGGCTGCTGGAGCCAAGTAAAAATCTAAGAAGCTGAGCATAAAATCAAAGTAGCCATAATGCCAGAATATACACGAAACCCTAGTCGGGTCCCATCACTGACCCCTCCTTTTCTTAAGCATAGCATACGTAGGAAAAAGGATTATGCCCTACCTTACGTATAAAAACCACTCGGGATCACCACATCTCAGTTTGCAATTGTGTGTGCACAAAGTTGAAGCAGGTATGTAGCAAACTGACAATCACAGTTTGAAGGCTCTATATGAGTGATCTCATTATCAAGAGTGCGATGGAGAGGGGTGGAAGACACTGCTGTTACTATTTGTTAAGCCCTTTTATAAAATCTCATCTCTGAGTCCAAGGAGATCTCAGGGTTTCCACTTCTTAGGCAGCTGTCCTGGGTTCAGCAGCAGCAGTAATTTTTCTCCTTCTTAGTAGCTGGTGCAGTGCTGTGGTTTTGACTTTTGCCCGGGGAACAGCACTGATAACTCTGATGTGTTTAGCTGCTGCTCAGTAATGTTTAGTCTGACCAAGGACTTTCTGAGCCTCATGCTCTGCCAGGGAGGAGGGGAAGC
>JANRGW010031189.1:0-45964 GCA_024733675.1 Psilopsiagon aymara
AGAAGTCATTAAGAACCTCAACCTTCTCCAAATCCAGGGTAGCCAGTTCTCCCGATAGCTTCTGGAGAGGGCCCATGCTGTCCCTAGTCTGTCTTTTAGTTGCAGTGTACCTATAGAATCTCTTGCTGTTATCTTTCATATCCACAGCCAAGTTTACTTCGAAGTGGGCCTTAGCTTTCCTAACCTGGTCAACATCTCTGTATTCTTCCCAGGCTGCCTGTCCTTGCTTCCACCTTTATAAACCTCTTTTTTCCTTTCAGTTTTCCTCAGCAGCTCCTTATCCATCCAAGGAGGTCTCCTGACCCTCCTGCAGCACTTCCTCCTAGTTGGGGCGCAACACTCCTGAGCTTGTAGTAGGTGATCCTTGAGTATCAACCAACATTGTTTGTTGTTTGGGTTTTTGGTTTTTTTTTTTTGGTGTTTTTTTTAAGTATTATAAGAATTTGAGTAGTAAATAATAATCTAGTTTTGTATGAGGGAATTTAATCTTTTTCTGTTTAGGACTCTGCAGTAGAGACATTTGTGTATGCTAAAGGATTTATAAAATGTTTTGACTAAATTCACAGTACTGCAGTTTGATTTTTTACAAGAAACTGAATTTTTAAGCCGTTATTCAACTTTCTCTATCATATATCTTGCAATTTGAGTGTCATTTAAAAAGAATAACTGATAGGCATGTCATAAAAAAGTCAGAGTGAATATGTTGGGTATGAACTAGCAGATGCAGCTTCTCTATGTATTTTAATGTTGTTGACTGAGGAGTTGCTTCAGCTTACTGTTTATAAATAGCTTGGAATTGCTGTTCTGCATTATATCAGTGTGAAAAGACAGTGGATGGTTCTAAAGTTCGCCCACTTCTGAATGTAAAACTGCTTTGCTCTTTCTATTAAACTGGGTGAAAATATGGTCACATTTATATAGGACAGTCTCAAAAAATTCCTAAATAGACACCTTTCACCCTCCTGACCCTTCAATAAAAAAGAACACAAACCAGATAGGACTTTTTTACTACTGGTTGAAGAAGTTCATGTTAGAGTTGTTCTCTAGTTTGGCTTTGCCAACCTAGTATTTTAAAGTTGTGTTCTGTTCTAGAACCTAGATACACGATTTTGTTTGAGGCCTTTTCTTAATACTGGTTAATTAGAATTACCAATCCAGTTCCAATGTCAGGGAATTTCTCCTGTGATCTCTCTAGATTGTGTACTGACAACTTAGATATTTTGAACTGTTCAATGTCCATAACGTGGGCTTCACAGTCCTTCTGTGGATTCTTTAAGTCTGTCTTAAAATATTTCAGGTGTTTATAACATTGCTGTTAATTGGATTAAGAATTAAATATAGTAGCAAGTTTTTTGCTACCATTATCTGTATTCAGCTTTTACTCATGGGTGTAACAAGAACACCGGTCTCATTTTTTTTAGTTACCCTGCCCTTCCCCCAGATAAACAGTTGACTGTTGTTTCTTAACTAGTATTAGCTTTTATCTGAACTGAAGCCTTGGTCCTGTGTAGAACAGTAGTTTTTTAGCTGTGGTCTATGAGGGTGTTACGCTGGTACTTTATATTTTTGAATTGAAAGTATGATGATAATGCTTTTCACTTTGTGAGCATGTCATTTTCACTGCTTTTGCTTGGCAAGAACTTTTGTGGGAAGCGGAATATTTACTGCAAACTTTTCCTGAAAACCCTCTGTTATTCTTAAGGCAGGTCTTCATAGTGGTGAGCTCTGCAGGTGTTAACTCCACAGGCTCCTGAAGCTGCATCAGTAAGGAGTTTTGCTTGAGCTGTGCCTGTTGAGGGTCAGTGTCCATAAGCTGGAACACAGTGCGATGTTATTTTAGGTCTTCGCACTGCTTCCTTCACAGAACATAGTGTTTGATATTTATCCAGAGGTCGCCTTTATCATACATTTAATCAGTAGCAAGGGGTAGCCTTCCATTTCTTTCACGCATGGCTTGGATACTTCTAGTTCCCTTCTCTTTTTTTGGTGGGAGAATCAGAGAGGCAGTAACCAAGAAGCTGGTGACATGCTGGATGTACACTGTTGTAATATTTTTGCATCCATCCCTGAAGGAAACACTAAAAATCTGATAGAACTGGGTATGACTGTACGGCAAAAGAGGTAGGGGTTTAGGGAGGGCAGTTGTAGTGAAAAATGAGAAGTTAAAGCAAAAAAAAAAAAAGTGAGCATGTTGAACTGAGTAAAGATAAAGATATGGGGATTTACAGAATAAATTGGAATGCCAAAACAGAAAAAGGAGAATTAAAAAAACCTCAGAGAAGAATATGGAAGAGAATGCATTTTTTTAATTATCTTTTTGTATTATCCTTCCAATAGATCTCCAGATTAGGGAAGAAGGGCTGGCTTTCAATATGTTTATTATGTTGCTGGTGGCTAATTATGGATCATTTTGATGTTTTGGGGAACAAAAGTAGAAGCAATAGATACAGTCTTTATCTGTTGCTATCATTGTAGAAGAGATTTGAACCAAGCATAAATATGGGTTGTTATTATAAATAGAACTTTTTACCATTTGTGCTACCTTAAACTGGATTTATTGTGTTTTAAAAAAGCTGTTTAGTGTTTGGTAAATAATACTGTGGGCATTAACAGCCTACGAAAGTCCCTCTGATGTCTCTGATTTAGTTCATTAAAATAGATGGTTTCAACTTCTGACTTTTTTTTGTGAACACCTACTAGTTCCAATCAGAATGCAGTGTTGCTTACTGCTGGTTTATCTTTGCAGAAACATCTGTGCTGCTATAATTAATATTATTTTAATGTTTCATTTTAAAATCTTTATAGCTTAATGCAAGTAATGCTGCACATAACATGAGAAAGAAGTGAAGCATTCAGCAAGACAGATAATTATTTTAATCAAATTATTGTGTTAAACTGCTAGAAAAAATAAGAAAAATATTTTGTTAACATTTGGTCATTTCTAATGCATGCATGTGTAAGTTTTTTGCTTCAGTGCAGATGTCAGTGTATGTTTGTGGATAGACATTGCCTTAATAATGAGAGATCAACTTCATGCACTGTATTCATTTTAGTCTTTTCTGCTTTCCAATACATCAGAATTGTCTGAAGTTTTTTTTCTGGCCTCTGTTAGTAGCCTGGAACAATGAAAAACCAGATTCAAATTCCTATTGGTGACAACTGTGCAATTCTATCATTTTAAAGTGAGACATGAATTTTAGGAAGACCAAAGATGAGACAAGTCAACTGTTACTTAAAGTTTTAATATAAATGCTAATATATTTTTGTAAATACTTTTCTGTGCACAGGTCCTATGTAGGGTTTGGAAAGGATGTCCCAGATAAAAATGAGAGCTCTGAAATTTGCATGTATGTTCTTCCATTTAGTATGCACATATCACTTGAACTTTATAGGAGGTGTCCCTGTGGTTTGGAAGAAACAGAACTTATATCTAGAGCATCATAGCCAGAAATAGTTGATTTTTCTTTCGTAAGATTAACTGTCAGTGGAAGGTAGCTTTGATTTCATTTTCATGAATATAGAGTCAAGCCAATTCTGTTAAGAGCAAATAAACCAAAAATCAGCAGGAAGATACTGTGCTTTGAAGTACAAATTCAGCCTTCACCACAATTCAGGTTTTAAACCAGTTCTAATTTAAATAGTAAATTGGTGAAACTGTTGCTAAGCGTGAATACTTGCAGGGAGAGCAGGCAAAATATTTTGCTAGTCCAGCATCTTGTTGATACAGTATTTATTGCAGAGACTTATGTGTTACTAACTTGTTCAGAGAATGATTTTGACACTAACCTGGCTTTTGAAAATTGAGGAACTAGCTACTCTTTGAAGAGCAACATAGGAATTTAAATAGTATCTTATATCATTGGAGACTCCCAGTTATTAGTGGGCACATGGTGACTTTATTCCTCACCTGATGAATGTGAGAATATAGTTTCCTATTTTGCAAAGCAAGATATGAATATCAGAAAAATATGTTTAAGTTATACTAGGAAAATAGGAAAGGTTTAACAATTTATTTCTCACTCCAAGTGTTATTTTTAGATTGTGGAGTTGAAATTCGTTAGGGATTATGCAAGGAAGAAAAAGTTAATCCACACATTGCACTTCATTGCAGACATCATCTTTTTATATTTTTGTTGTGGGTCGAAACAATACAAAAATATTTTAAAATACTGTGTTTTAAAATTATGTCCTGTGATTTCATTAACAGCTGCATGTACCTGGTTTTGCACCTGCTTTTATCTATCAAGAAAAGATGCTTTCATATACTGCTGGGGGGATCAAGCTGACAAAACGTTTTCTCAACTGACACAATAAACCAGACAAGTGGCAATTCTCTTCAATTAAGCTTAGTCATCAGAGGGAGAATAGAGATTTATTATATTATAGTAGAATTGACTTTGAGACACAATGCCCCATGTTGCCAACTGTTTGCCATAGAAGAAACAGCAACAGCAAAACATTTGTTGCTGGCTTTGTTTTCCTCTAACAACTGGTAATGAAAAGGTGAACAGTATAAAGGTGAAGTTAGTGATTAGATATGCACTCCAAACTGCTTACACTGTCTTGTTTCTGGCCTACATCCTGTGTTTGATCTGGGAACCCATTTTTTGTTTATATGTTCTAATTAAATTTATTTAACTTAGAAAGTTTTAAATCTGTAAATGATGTCATTGTTTAAGTATTTAAAATTCTTACCTTATTGTCAGCACTATGAAACAGTCAGTTCATATTTGCCGAGATGTAGCAGCAGCCAGAAATAAGGATAAAAGCAGGGAAAATGATCTGTGATCTTTAAAATAGGACAAAAAATTGCATGTAACTTTTTTTCATAATGTTATTGATGAATTGTCATTCCTTGCTATTCCTTAAAACTATTCATTTACAAAAAAAAAAAAAAATCCCTTCAAAGAGCTTTCTAGTAATATCCTATTTTTATTTGGTAGAACTTATTAAACAAAACTTCCTTCCTAGTTAAAGTGATGTGGCCTGTATTCACTGTTTGAGCTATAATAGTTTGGAGGGTTGTCTTTAAGGTATCATGCCAAGTTCTCATGTTGTGTCGCAATACTGGGTAGTACTGTTAAAGACATGGGGCATTACACCCCATGCTTCACTGTAATGTTAGTGTTGTGTAAAAGTGGCATTGCAAGGCTTCAAGTGAGAGCCAGCATGGGTTGCATGGGGAATATCCCACTGAGTGCACTGTACGTGAGGGCCACAGCTGCTTCAGTGGAGATGGACTGTCTTGTTTATAGGAACATTCTAAATCTTATTCCAGGTTTTGACTCAGATGAAGAATTTGGGCCGTTCTGTCATCACACGCCGTTTCTAGGTGATGGTCTGGGATTGATGACTTTTGCCTTTTGTAAACTTTCTTTAATATTTCCTATGTTTGCACGTTTGCATGATAATGCAAGCTTCGGGCCTGTGGGGTGGTAGAGCAAGGGGAGAAAGGGCAAAGGCAGGCATGTTGTCACCAGAGTTTATATGAGCCTACAGTCATGGAATTTTGTTTGGCAGAAATAAGTTAAATCAATCTCCACGGAATATGGATATTTTGTTTTTTTTAAGAAGACAAATTAAATCCTAATGAATGCATCATTTACTCCTGTTCTGTGCAATGATGATCTGCATGGCATACTTCTATTATGTGGTGACTGATGTATTTTGGCAACCACACTGTATATCCATAGGTAATTACATCTGTGCTTGTTAGATTATGTTCTAGTGGGATCCAATGTAGATAATAGCATTCCTTAGTAATATAAAAAACAAAAACTCAATTGATGAAAAGAGTGTGAATTTATTGTTTTTCAAGTATGCAGATTACCGTTAGGTTCTGCAAATGCTTGAGACAGTAAAACAGTACAAAATGAATAGTGCAGATTTCTGAGGAATCTGATGGCTTTAAGTCCATGGGAAATGCAAACCTGTTTGTGGAATTATTGCTGTCATTGATTGTGGCCCTGAATTCTCAAATGGTTTTCTGCAGATTTCATCAAGACCAATTTACTGTTCATATCAGCATTGACTGGTCCAAACAAATCTGTCTTACTCTACTGATAGACACAAAAAATACTTGCTTTGGGGTTGCCTTTGGATGCAGATGTGGGGAAGCCAACTAGTTGGAATAAACTCTACATCTGCTGATTATTTTCAAAGCTGTGATGTAGAAACATACATCCATTTTTTTAACTGAACCAGGATAATGGCTGTAATATATTCTTTTATTTTGTATATATGTCCAGCTTTAAATGTATCCTTATGTTGCTTTTTACAGATCAGAGAGTAGCATCTTTTTGCACCTTGAACGATATGCAGCAAGCTCAGGGTTTGGAAGGAGCACAAGAGTTACCTTTGGATGAGAGTCCCACAGATGGAAAAGATTTCCTTGAGGCCACTGGGTATGTCAGAATTAAAGTGTATTTCTTACAAAAACCTTTTAAGAAAAGATTTTCTCCTAATGTTGCACGTCAAATTGTCTGTCTGTGCGTTTCACTGATACTTGATGGCAGACCTGTTACCCTGACTGACCACGTCTTTAACTGTGAAAAAAGATGTTTCTTGGAATCAGCCTCTGTGCAGTTCTACCTTGAAAGTTTGTAGTTTATAGTCAGATATAGCACCCTCATTAGAATAGACCTCTAATGTAGACTACTGTTAGATGCAGAGTTTCAGCTACTCAGATTTTTCTCTGCATCTCTCCTATGCAATAATAATTTGTCATGCTTTTTTTTATTTTCATTTGAGTAGAACTGATGATAGCAGCTCAGCTCTATAGTATGAAATAACCTGATCTGCAGCAAATGGCTCTGAACTTGAAACAGGTGTTCCTACCTGTCTTTTGCAGCTATTAACTACTTGCAAATCCATAATTTTTCATTTATAGAGAGGTAAATTAATGAAGAGAACCTGTAACTGAGGGCTGCAGGAAATGTTAATGCCAAACTGTTCAATTCTTTAAATTCTTGCTAGTGCTCTGAGAAATTATTCCCTTTTTGGCTTTTATGGGGTTTGATTTGGGGTTTTTTGGTTTTGTTTTTATTTGGTTGGTTTTTGGTTTGTCTTTTTTTGCTTGTTTGGTTCTGATTTTGTTTGTTTTTTTTCTCCATCTTCCCTGTTGTGAGGAATATGCCTGTTAGAAACACAGATTCAGCAGTATAATCTGTCCACTAGCACACTTTAAAAGAAAAACATGGGTTTTATTAGTTTTGCTCTTCAGTTGCAGGAATGGAAGAACAAGAAATGGAGGGAAAATTCTTCTTGCTTGCTAGACTATTGCATTTTAATTTGAACCAATTTTGCACAAATTAGCTTACTCTACATGGTAAAGCACATTTATTGCAATGACTTCTAAGTCCACATCTTTCCCCGGCCTAGTAAAAATTGCAAGAGACTATTAAAAACGTTCCACTTTTAGCATTGTCAGATCTATCAAATTTATGCACTTGTGTGAAGCAGCTGATCAGCTTTGTATATAAAACTTCTCTCTTCCAGACAAAATGATTCACATCATGGCTGGTTTCATCTATAGCATGTATGAAACAATCTCCCACAGTGCTCATTGTCATACAGGAAATGGAAGCTATTCACAGTATTTTCCTTTAGTTATGCATTTGATTAACCTGTGGCAATAATTCATGTTTTGACCTTTAAACAAAATATTTGACTTCCCTGCCCATGGCAGGGGGGTTGGAACTAGATGATCTTAAGGTCCTTTCCAACCCTAACTATTCTATGATTCTATAAAGCCATAGGTTTATCCTTTACTGGAAATGACAAAACTGCAGGCCGGACGAAAGAACTCTTAACAGCTTTTTTGGTTGACAATAATTGCTGCTGTAGCTTGCTTCAGAGTAGTACAGTCCTTACCAGAAATCAACTTGTCCACAAATGTGTTTGGCTCACCATTTAGCAGCAAGTTTGGCTTGCACAGTGGAGGTATGTGCAAATAATTCTGAAAACGTTCTTTCTTGAAATCATTGTAATTTCTACCTAATATGAGAGGCAGTGTCACATTTCACATATTGTAGCAATGGGTTTATGTTCAGTAATAGTCTTTTGCTGATGCTGTTTTTGTCTGTGTTTTCCTAACTATGCTTAATTGATTTGTTCCCGTTGCTGTCACTGAAAGTGTTACTCTGCAAAAGCTGGGGAAGAAAATGGTTTTAACTAATTGAGAGTGAAGGTAGTGGTTTACTTTACAGGGAACATGCTCCAAGTACTCTGACAGGAAAAGTAAACCAGCTAGAAGTCATCCTCCGGCAACTACAAACTGACCTGAGAAAGGTAAAAAATCATTATCAGTATTACTATTCTCCAGGTGTAAGTTATATTTTTAAGCTGAATTCATCATGGACTTGAAAAAAATGTTAGTTAAACTAGACAGTGTAATTAATGAATGGTAGAGCCCAGTGGCTGATCAGAATACAAGGGTGCAGAAGGTCCTGTGGGGATGGCTAAGTGAACAAGCTGCCCAAGACAAAGTAATTTATGGGTCTTTACCCTACCTATAGTCATGCCCCAGAAAGAATGAGGCACTTTATCTCCATTTATTGTAACAGAGGATAGAGATACGGACATAGGCAGTATTGTGAAGTAGTTAATGCTCCAATTCATTATCCTTGTAGCCTTGTGGTGTCTTAATCCTGTAACACTGACTTGCTCTGTCTCGTTTGCTGTATAATTTCTAAGCTGGAGACAATGCAAGGACTGGTAGAAATGAGCCTGATTTGATAAGAAAATAATCATGTAAGGGAAAATTATGAAATTAGATATTTTTCTTCCTTAACATGTATTTGAATTCAATTCCTTATGACCTGGGCTCTCACATATGACTTGTAATAGATAAAAACTTGTTCTCCTTTTGATGTCTTTTTTTTTGTTGTTGTTAAATGGAGAAAACAGTCTTTATATTTAAAGTAACATCTAGTTTTCCTTTTAGCTTACATTATTTTCTCAGAATGAATGAGGTGGTTGTAGCATATTCAGGGAATTAACTTAGTAGTTGCCAGGACGGGTTAGGGAGCTCAACAAAATATAGCTGTATGACTTGCACAGAAATATTATACACAAAAATAAATGCTGTCATTGTGACTACTCACTTTAATCAACTTGTATCTTTGTTAACCAGGAAAAACAGGACAAGGCAGTTCTCCAAGCAGAGGTACAACATCTGAGACAAGATAACATGAGACTTCAGGAGGAATCTCAAACAGCAGCTGCTCAACTGAGGAAATTTACAGAATGGTTTTTCAATACAATAGATAAAAAATCCTAATGTTGGGGCCCATGGAAAATACTTATTTGAGCAATGTAACAGCTGTATTTTTTTGAATTAGCGGGGTAATAATTTCACTGTGTTCACAATCCATTTTAGGTGTTTCTGCTACGTTCTCTATCCAGCTTTATTCATTTGAAAAGAAGAGAGAACTGTGGTAATTAGTCTTTTAATTCATATGAAGAAAGCAGAGAATAGCAGATATTTGTTTGTGTGCAGATGAATGTAAAAAATCCTTAGTGTCATTTTAGACATTTTTAGAAGATGCTCTGGCTGGGGCTTGCCTGAAGAGGAATATTTGGGGTTTTAGTTCCTGCATTTCAGGTGCGCTGGTGAAGATGTTAAAGCAATTTACATTAGCTTGGGCTTCAGTATTGTAAGATAAAAAGAATAACCAGACATATACTTTAATGTTTAAAAGGTGCTCTATTTTTTTGTATGTACAGTAGTTTTATTTCCACAGTCCACATTGTCATAGCAATAAGAATGGAGGTATAGTGAATAGTCACAAAGCTGTGTTTATAAAATGTTAGCACTGATGTGTTTAACACTAGTTTGGATGCAGATACATTAGAGATTATTTATTTGCAGGAACAAATGGTGCCTGAATATAAACAGTGTTCTGATTTTCTAAAATAGACATGCCTTGTAAATGGCTCACTGGGGTTAGCCCACTTCCGACTTCAGTTAATTTTATATAGTTGATGTTCATCCAAACAGTTAGACTGCTTAACTATTGGAATCATGTATGGTGTGAGCCAGCCAATCAATTGTACAATGCCAAATTTGTTTATCTTTGTACAGAAGCTTTGATCAAGTGTCTTGTATTTAACACCTTTATTTAAGCTTATTTAACCTTAAATTGTTGTTTTTATAAAGTTTGTTTTATCTGCACTATGGTGAGGTCAGTTGGTTGCAAGTTGTAATATTTTTAGCTTGCCAAGACTGTACTGAGGAGTTCTAGAAAATTCTAACAATTGGATGCTGCTAGTACACAATTGATTTGTTTGTATGCTTTAACATTTTTAACTGTTTAATTTGAAATGAACATACATCCTGCTTTTTTAATAAATGTTAAAAATCTAAACCTAAATTACTGTATCATGTCTAATCACTGTCGTCAGTAATAGCTCATGTTCCCATTCAGCCCACTATGGGCTCTCAATCCAGAGACAGTGCAACTGCCTTGCTCTTATGATCCCTTGTTGCCAGTGAGGGATTGTCAGTATTATCAAAGTTCATTTCTTCAGTATGTCCTTTCCTATAACTGAAGAGGTAGCTTCCTGGGACAAGAAACAAAAGCTGGGACAAGAAACAAAAGCTGTTTTGGCTATTCATAGGCATTGATTTGTGATGTAGGAGAAGAAAAAAAAGCTTTACAGAAAAATATGTCCTACAGGCAGTTTTGAAAAGGGGTCCAGTTTTCTCATATTACTTTACAACAGTAATGGCAGCAAATAGCTTGCCATTTTCTTGTGCCTGCAATTGCAGATTTGATTGCAGCATTAGCGTATGTGAGATGCTTTGTATAGCACTGAGCTGAAAGTTTACGCCAAAAGAGTAAAGTTTTGCAAAGTGAAATGAAGTTAATGAGCACATTTGAGTTACCCAACTGAGAAAAAAAAATCCCAATAGTTCAAGATCAGTTTACTTTCAGCAACTGAATGCATTCAAGCAAACCTACAGAGAATTGTTGGATAGTTAAATATGTTCGACCAATGCAAGTAAAATTCTGTGTCCATTGCTGTTGCATGTTGGGTCACAAGCGTTCTGTGAGTTGAAAAAACGTCTGCCTTTGCTCTAGTGCCTGTTCTGAATGACTGCTCTTGGGTAAGGTTTCACATGGCAGATAATAGAGGCTTTCAAATGAAAAAGATTAGCTTGCCTTTGTTTTTTTCATCAAAAACTCTGACTTTTGCATACCAAACAATATCCATTAAGCTGCATTAACAGGGTAATTAAACGTGACAGTCATGTATTACACTTGATTCTGACTTAAGCACCTTACAGAAGTCATTAGCAAATCCATCTGGCTGGAGCCCTTGCCAAAACACAGCACTGAACAACGTGGGCAATTTGTCTGTGAACATGTTTCTATGAGGACTGGTTCATCCATGGCTTCGGAAGGTCGTGCCAACTGAAATGAACTTGATAATCAGCTTGTTCTGAAGGGACGGTATTAGGTTTGTGTAAGAGTTTGTAGTCCAGCACTCATTTTAGCTCTTTTTTGCTCAGTTCTTGAAAAGAAATGTTATTGTAACTACCTGCACTACATTGAAGTATTATCAGTAGTTATTTTGCTTATTTTCTCATCCAATTGAAAACATTTCATTTCCAAATGTAACAGAAAGCTTTGTCTGCAAATCTGTTACTCCCTCTGCTGACCAAGGCAGTTGTGTTCCAGGTACATGGTTCTTCCTTAAGTCATCCATCATGGGACTAAGTTTTAAGTCTGTCTGCTACTGTTTTGATGTCATATCTCAAATGCAGTGTTTATCAGAGACCATAATGTAGTTTTCGCATAGGTAAAGAACATTTAACTGGACATTTTAATTAACTGGTTTTGAGAATAATCCTCTTCGAGGCATTTTGATAACAAATGCCTGTTTTAGACATGTGGAGGCAAAGCTAAGTCTACATAAGCATCAAGTGTGAAGCACTAGAAAAACTTAAGAGTGTTGCTTAGAGGTTTTGGGGGTGGGAGGAGGTCCTTTAGACTCTTTCTTGTGCAGTCTTATAACTGGACACATTTTAGTGGCTGAAGTCATATGTTGGGTGGGCTCTGTCTTGGCTTTGAAAGCTCTGTGCTCCAAGACCAATCTGTACGAACCAAAGCAAGGTAAGTGGAGATGACTGGGAAATTCACTTTCAAGATGTGTTTACAATCTGAATTTAAACAGTAATATGGAAGTGGTTTAGATGTCAACAAAGTCTTCCCAGCACAATAGTTTGTGCTGTGAAGTACTGGGATGCAGCAATCAAACATGTGGGCCAGTGCAGGTGTTTACTTTTGTAAAAGGGACAAATTCAAGTCATGGCTAAACTGCAAAATGCGCTACTTCTGCCTTAAAAGTGGCACCGTAATCTCTCTGTAGATCTTTACTGAAGGGCTCCTGATTGAGATATTTCTTGCGATATGCACTGTATTTTATTACTTTTTTTTTTTTTCTGAGACCACTGTATCAAACATAAGGGATAATTTTTGGTATTTTTCTGTTCATACTGTCATTTAGGCATCAGATGGCTTTGTGCAGAAGCTATCTATCTACATCCTCTGTGTATAATTTAATATAAAGTCTTAAAGTAGTTCATATTTTTTTGTGCCTAAAATCCAGTTATATGGGAAAAAATGTTTAAAATATTTGTAATACAAACTAGCTTCTTGTGGAGCAGTTGCTTAGGAAAACAATTTTCAGTCTGGAAAAAAGGAATTGCAATGTGCATTATGTTGTTGCAGCATTTCTTGAGCTCTCTGTGCTGACTGTTTTTAACACTTAAGACAGTCAGTGAAACTCAGGAATTGTGTTGTACAATTTGAAACCATCAGACCTGTTAATTATTGCCAGAACAAGTTACTCTTCATCCCGGCTTCTTTCTTCCACAGCAAAACCTAGAAGAAGAAGAAAGTCCTTCAACTGGAAAGCAAAGAAAAGCTTGTTTCTGTGGGCTTGGGAGCAGGTTGTGCAAACTGAGAGGAAAGGTGTTCCTTAATAATCCCAAAAATAAATTTGCCGGAATAAAACTCCTAATCTCAGCTCTTTTCTCTATGCACGCAGGTTGTATTTTTCTCTTGATTCCTCACACCTCATCATGCTCACTTGTGTTTCTCTTAAGAAGAATCCAATGGCACATGAGGGAGAGAGAAGGTAGATGCAGTAGATGCCTGGTCTGGACAACCAGGGAGAGGTCTCTGTAATTTTAGACAAAGCTGTAGAGAGACATTTTGCTGCCTTTTGCTCCTACATTGTTCTTCACAGAGGCTGCAGAACAGAAAGCTGAGGCAGGGACAACCTCATCCAGCCTTGCAATGTAAATCTTTGCTATTTTGCTGACTCTGAAGTAGTTCACTGGCTTACTACAGCAGTAGCTTTTTGAATCAGTTTTGACTCATGGGTGTAACAACCAGGCAAGAATGTGTGTTTCCAGAATAACTATGTCTAGCAGATTTCCAAAGCCTTCACCAGGGAAGCAATTAAAAAAAATGGGGGGGGGGGGGGGGGAAAAAAAAGGGGGAGGGGTGAAGAAAAATGGGCTGGGAGATAGAGAAGACATTTTCTTAGGTTTATTTTGATTTTCCTTTCAGACAACCAACATTGCTGGATATTGTAACAACTTATGGGTACCCAGCAGGAGAATGGACTGAACAGACCAAATTGTCCAAGCCTTCCATTTTAGAAGTCACTTGAAGGTTTCAAACATATTAGTATTGGAATCCTATTTACTCTATTGACTTCTCTAGGAAAATTTTTGTATGTTCTTCATTTTTTTTAACATGAGCCTTTTCCCTCCACTGACCATTGATATTTAAAGGCTTCTTTCCTATGTAGCAGCACAGAATTAATCTAGTAGTAGTCATATTAACCATGTGCTCACTGGAATAAACTACAGCTGATAGATGGATGATACAAATGATTCAAATGTGTTAGTTTTGCAGAAAGGACAGAAATCTATTTCACGATTTTCTGTGTTCCTCCTATACAAATGTTGAAATCTCAAGAGCTGAAAAACAGCAGATGGGCATTTTCTGACCAATATAATTGAAACAAAAAAAAAAGTAAAAGGAATATTAAATATGCAGCTGATACAGTTCAGGTGTCCTTGTGCCTAGATATCAGCTGAAGGCGTTTAAAATTCATCTGAGGACAGATGATGGAAAGTAAGGAGACAAAACCATACCATGTCAGAATGCAAGACATGCAAAGTGCACCAGCAGTAATCATGGCAATGTGTGAGTTGTGCTTTCATTGATGACAGATGACTCTTAAGTCCAAAGACTAGAACTTGAATAAAGTAGGAAATTTTCATAGAAGTTGTTTGTCTTTTGTAAATACAGTACTTGGAATCCAGAAGGCAATTGTGAGAATGCTTTGAGTAAAACACTTCTGTCATGAGTTAGCCCAGGCCAGGAATCTGGGAGACAGTGTGCAGCACATGGATCATTATGACTTAGTGTATAAGCAATGGGACTTGATTATACTGAAACCAAATTTGAAGTGCTGGAAGCTCTCTCTTTTTCATCTTTGGTTCCTATTTTGAAGCTGATGAAAGTATATGACTATGTGAGTGACCAAAGCTGTTAATAATAGAATGAATAAGTGATCCTAGGGTTGTCCAGTAGTAAATACTAGTCTGGTCATCTGGGGTTCCTCTTACCACTAACACTGTAGTCTTGCTTTCAATTCAGGCATAATGTTGGTAGATAATAATTTCTGAAGAATTTTTTGGGGAAATCTGAGATATCAGCATTTTCATCAATACAATATTTCTCCCTCTACCTAGATGTTTTATTCAAGATGATGGATGCTTCTTTCACAACCCCAAGACACAGTGTTTCTTTTCAACAAGAAATGTTTTTCTCTTGTGCTTAAGAACAGTGCTCCAGGAAGTATATTATAGCACTACTGCAACTCTAAGCTTTTTTTGCCCAAGGTTGGGCTGTCTATCTTCTGCCACACAGCTCCTAGACTCTTGGTCTTCCCTTCCTTTACTAAGAGCTGAATTTCTCAGTAGGGGGTTCTGTAAAAATAAGCACAAACCGAAAAGCTCCTTCAGCCTTGCAATGTCTTCATTTTGTAGGAAATACAGGTGAAGGAGGTTAAAGATATTAATATCCCCTCGTGTTCTTTTCTGAGCTTCTCCTGTCAAGAAGCTTAAAAAAGAACTTCAGGTGGCTCAGTGCTTGACCAATCCAAAGCCCATTTGCTGAAATGCTTGTGTATGAGTAGTGGATCTTAAACATAAGCACTAATTAATATTCAAATCTGTTTATCAAGCTTTCAGTCTGTATACAGATCAGAGGCAACCTGGTTTCCAATGAGGGAAATGCCCAACGGTCAATTCCAGTCTGCACTGGCTTAGACAAGGAGGAATAAGTTATCTGCTGCTCAAAGGAGAAAGCAAACAATGGGCTCCTTCCTATGTATTTTTAATGTCACATAGTGAACAGAAGCTATATATCATGAGGCCAGAAAAGCTCCAAATGACACCATTAAATTGGACTGTGCTTTGTGGGCTGGCTGGGTGATTTTTTTGGAAAATATCAGCAAAAGTATTCATTTCTTCTGGCGTAAATCAGGTTCAATGTAATTGAAATTACTGAAGAGAGTAAATAAGAGAAAAAGAATCAGTGTCTTTGTGTGGAATGGTGAATTACATCCAGACCATGTTTAAAAATGAGGTCAAATGATTAGACCGAAAACAGGATATGAAAATAAAATTTAAGACTGTCTTTATTAACCATGACCTCAGTGGTCCAGATTTTTGGCTCATTGATTTCTAATGTTAATGTGGTTTAAACTTCTTACTAAGCTCTAAAGAATGTTCTTTCAACAGAACCATATCTACTAAATGAGTCATTTGCTCTTTAAAACTAGATAGCTTCAGAGCACAGCATGTGGTAAGCCTCCTAACATCTCGCCAATTGTCCAGCAAGATTGTTGATATTTATGCAGAGAAACTTTAAAGGGATGCTGACAGGAGAGTTTCACCATCTGTAAACAGCCTTATTAAGGTTCATGCATAAAATCCTCTTGGATTCTTGAAGCGTGAATTCTTGCTCAGGCTGTGTTGGTACCTTCCTTCTCAGTCTGTCCTAGTTTGTTGTTGCAGAGCAACCCAGAGTTCTTTCAGCTGCTGAATTTCTTTTTTGTCTAAACCAAACATGAAATAGAAGAGACTCTGGAAGAAATCTAAGGAGAGAAAGTGAAATCAGTCTTCAGGTAGAACAGTGAGCATCCTTCACAATGTTTTTATAATATTGTAGAGATGCTTTAAGAATTCTCCTAGAGAGAAATAAGTGGGCTTGCATATTTAACAGGCCAGTGTATAATTCTTGAATGCACCGTAGGTTCTCTGACAAGCCATGCAGATGGCAAACCACATTGCAGTGAATGGCTAACAATATGGTAATAAAGACTTGCCCACATATTTTATAAGAAATGTTACAAGTTCCCTCCATAAAAATCAGTATTTTTCATCTCTAGGAAAGTTCTCAGGAATACTTGTACGTTTATAGCAGTGTTTAAAGAGATACTTACAGCTATGTCTTTACAACAACGTTAAAATGAATACATACATTATATACAATAGTTTCAGTTGTACAAGGAATAAATCATTTGATTCCATATTTGCCTTTTGATGGACACGGATCATAACTCACAATACCCAAGCTGCGCTTTTTTCAAGTGACATGGAAATGCTCGCTTGCTCTTAATGGTATGAACCCCTTAGTATTATGACTGGAAGTGAGATTGCTAAGCTGTGCTGATGGGAAACTCAGATGCTCGGAGGCACAGATATACCTGCACCTTTTCTTTGAAGGGAATATGCCTGAAAAATCAAAAGGGCGTCCAGCCTCTAATGCTTGATTTGATGAGTATACAGATTAGAGCAAGGTAATTGCTGACAGAGACACTCTGATCTTCTATGGAGACAGTTGGGTTTTTTTCCTAATGTTCACAACCAAATCTTCACTCTCTGCCTGTGGCTAGATTTTTTTCCTCTTGCTCATGCCATGTTGCTTTGAGCAGCTTCCCAGATTGGATGGTCCCATCTGACACCCAAAGAAAGTGTCATTTTCCCCAGCAACTTGCAGGTTATTTGTGTGTCTTTTTGTTTCAGGCAAGCCTGTTTCATTCAAGTGTACAGCCAGCCTGCCCGCTTCCTGCTCTCTATTGTTCTCCTTCCTCCAGTGGCTTTCTCCACCCCATGTGCTGCTCCGAGCTGCTTGTTTGCATGGCAGCCCGACTTTCTGCTGTCCTCCTGTAGCCTCCTAAATTGTCCATCACACAAAACATGCATGGAGTAAACAGTGAGCAAACACAGGGTGTTGGGCCATCTTGTCTAGACCACACTTTTGCCAAAACAGGTTGGACCGGTTGATCCTTGAGGTCCCTTCTGACCTTGTTATCTAGGATTCTATATAAGATATAGAGATGCTGTCCTTCCTGCTTACCTAAGTTTTTGAAACCTTTGCTTGTGGTCATATAATGATAATTGTGGACAATCTGATGTTATCAGTACTGAGCACAAACTGTGGATCGCAGCTGGAAATGCAGGAAACAAAGCGGGTTTGAGAAAAATATAACCAGCTTTATCTCACTGAAGTCATTACAGGGAGAAGCAGCACAGGAAATGTCAGCTATTTTGGGGGGAAGCCATATTCCTCGGCCAGCTGCTCCTCATTGCCTATTTTTAAAAAGTCAAACCACATAAAAAAATATAAACTATCGCAGAAGCCTTGAGAAGATTCAAAACTTGACTGTAGATCTTTGCATAGTGACAGGCAAATAAATTCAGGGATCCTAGATTATTTTGGAAGTAAACACAGGAGTCATATTCAATATGTATGAAGTACCTTTTCTAGCATCCAAAGCAGTCGACTGTACAGCTGAAGGGGTATCGCTCAGAAAGTATATTTAACTTCCAATACGCATCAGGTATTGTATTTTCTAAAAAAGCCCTCCTCAATAAACTTTGTATGCTTGTGGCTTTATATTCCAACTCCAAGCAGGTAATAGAGAGTACTCTGATTTTTAATGAGGCTGCTTTTATTCTCTTCAAATTATGTGATGACCTTAAACTTGCTAAAGCAACATTGCCAGAAAAGTAAAAGCTCTCTTTCATCTCTAAGTGCATTTTCCTGGTTTGGCTGCATGAATTTACAGGGTCCAGAGTCCATTTTTCATATGTACGTAGACGTTTTTCCCTCCCCTGTGAGCAATCGCATTTCCTTTTGAAGTTGTTTCAGTTACTGTCAATTAACAGAACTTACAGTTTGTGACAGAAATGTTGGCTGGAAGAAATGTCTGGAAGTTTTCCTGTCCCACCTTCTGAACTAGCATTGTCACTGTACCAGGTTAGGTATGGCTTTATCTAGCCAAGTCTTACAAACTTCTGAGGGCTGCCATTCCCCAACCTCCATGAGTACCCTGTATTATCCCAAATAATGTGTGGGTTTTTTTTCTAATGTCTGCCCAAGATACAGTCTGTGGTAGTTGCCCCTTGAAATGATCTGGCAGTACCAAGATTTTGGCTGTTTCATATGTGTAAACACCCTACAAATTGTTGTAGACTGCTACTAAATCATCCTTAGTCTCTTCTTTATCAGACTAAACAAGATTGAACAAGCCTAGTTCTCTCAGCTGCTCCTTTTTGGCCACATGCTTATGGCCCTGAACATCCTGCTGGTGATCTGCTGCTCTCCCTGCAGTTTATTACCATTCACCTTGTACTGGAAGTCCAAAACTGAGCAGTTTTCCAGTTGAAGCTTTACCAGTACAGTTAGTTACCCCATATATCCAGGGACATGCAATATACCTACTTTCTGCCACTTTCCTTCCTTTTCTCACCAACCCAAATGCTCCCTGAAGATGCAGTAAAACTTTTTTCTTTTTGTTACATCTGGGATTTTGCCTGGCTATGGTTTGAGGGCAAGAAATGCTTTGCTATTTATGTCATCTGCGGAGATGGCAACAAGGTTAAAGGCGTCCACAGATGCACACATGGTCATGATAGACGCAGTCAAAAATGTTGGTGTTGGGCAGAAGCTGAAGTACAAAACACATACGTTATCCTTCTGTGAGATGTATGTTAGCTGAAACTCCCCTAAGGAGTGCAGTTACTGAAAGGAAAATAACCTTCTTTAGTCTGAGACTGTTTTCAAGCACAATGTTGCTATTTGCTGCACATCCAAGAAGGGTGCTGGGTAGCAGTCTGTCAGTTGTCTTTCTACTACAGGTTCCCAAGGAAGATCTGCCTGGATGAAGCCTCCTGTGTCTGACTCCATCATGTACATTTTCTTAATAGCTGAAGAAGGAAACCAAGGCTTTGCAGAGGGTGGGCCAGCTGAACAGTATCACAGAGCTTCTCTGAAGTGAGTCACAGGCCTCTTTCTCTCTCTTCAGCATGAAAGGAGCACTGAAAAAGGAGCTCAGGTATGGAGCTCTTCAGTACAGTCTGTTTTCCAGAGTTTTTCATTGTTCATTGCTTTCGTTGCCTTTAATGTTTAAATGAATGTTTATGAACATCTTGAACAAAAGGAGAAATGCCCGCAACTCCTTTAGCTAGCAAGCAAGACCAGTGTTCGTATTATTTGAAGTCAGTCCTGTTTTGTGTTCTACAGAAGGTATGATCCCTCAAAGTTGATTTTTCATTTTGACTAAATGAGAACAGGAGATTTGAGATGAACTTACTCATCTTGGCTGAGACAGGTTTGAAGTGTCATTGGATGCCTCAGCATGCCTCAACAAATGATACATGATCACATATACCTGGAAACAGATTTTTATAACCCAGCTTTTCTATCTTTTTCAGGCAGGTTATTATGAAAAGCAGAGTTCAGCTGGATTCAAGCTGCTGTTGAAGCAGAAGCTAGTGGAAGCTCTAATAGGGTATCTAATATGCAAAGACTTTGAGCCTGATCTACCAGTGTGTTGTTCTAGTTTACTTCTAGAGTAGCTCAGTTCACTTAATGTCATTATACTTTAGATTAGCTTCAATCTAGAGCTGCTCATGTTGAATCAAGTTCTGTGTCTTGATCAAGATACAGAGAACTGTGTTTTTAAATGTGCTGAGATGTCTGTTTGTTTTGGAAGATGTTAAAACATGTTAAGGAAAATTGGTTCTAGGCTGAATATTTGTATGACAAGTTCTGCCTACAGGAAATCCCTATGACTGAGCTGCAGGTCTCTAAAAATAAGACTGAAAATTGGAATGTTTATGCAAGTCTTAACACCTGTGGAACCAGTGCACGTTGCCATAATAATAAATGGAATAACAGAGTGTTGTCATATTGCACTGAATTTCTGACCTCTATTTCACCTTGTGAAACAAATTGATCCTTGAACATTAAGGCCATAAAGGATTATCTGAATAGAAATATTTTCTGGGTACTTATAATGAAATTCAATATGCTACACAATTCAAGTAAACAATAAATGAATTCATTATTATGATGAGTTTGTAAATGACAGAAGTAGTAAAGCAGAAGCATGATCAAACAAAACTGTAGGAAATAACAGGTATTTTTTTCCTGTGCTTTTGTCTTACACTACACAGAGGTATATTTTTTCTCTTTTGAAACTGTCAAAACCCAATGACTGTGTGTGTAAATTAACTCCTGTTGTTGTAGAGGGTGTTATTTCTAATGCACAGCAATGTGAAACAGTGAAATATTTCTGGGTTTGCCTTCTCCAAAGAGGACCATTAGGTGCCAAATACAGCAACTGCAGAAAATATGTTAGGGTGAGTTGCACTTTCTCTGCTACTGCAAGGGGAGCTGATGCTCAGAGACCCTCTGTCTGCATGGGAGGCAGTGGAGTGTGGGAACAACTGGGACAAGTCAGTGCATTTATGCCTCCATGGCACCAGCATACTGAATCCCCTCTGGATCTTTTTCATACTCTGTTGATCATGTTACTGGAGTTGTTTGAATTGTTCTTCTAGGTAATGGAAGTTATGTTGGGGAGCAGAGCAGGGATCTCAAGAGACAGACTAGCGGAAGGAACAACAGCTCTGCTTTCCTCTCTGTCTTTATGCTTTGGGCTCCCTTGCTGCAGCCTGGGATATGTGCTATAGTTTTGAATCCCAGAAGGCTGGAGTGCCTCAGCCACCACTCTGTAGAGAGGTTGAAGGCTCCTTCCCCTCTATCCTTTATACCTATGGAAGAGTTTGGCTGGAAATGTCGTTGTTTTGATTTACAAATGTGCGGCGGTGCTTGGGGCAGGCAATGCTGCTGCATTGGCTGAGTTTAGACTCCTTTCTTCAGGGCCTGGTGAGAGCTGCATGCATTCCCTAAACAGAAACATGCACTGAAAGGCACCGCCTTTAGTCTGGCAGGAGAAAGCATCATGCCTTTATGTGAACTGGTGCTGTAGCAGGAAAACCAGGAGACCTCTGTGGAGCCTTTCACAAAGATGAATGTATGGGTGCCAGGCACTAGCTTTTGGGGTAGAAATGACCTGTAATCTAACAGTAAATATGGAAGCATATCTCCTGTGAAAAGACTGTATTGGTTTTCCAAAATGAATAGCTTTTTGCAAGACTTCACTTAGCCTATAAGTATTCCTTCTTCTACATGTATTTCTCCAGTAGCTTATCCAGGGCAGATGTTTTGAGACAGTGCAAGATTTTATGTGTCAAACCTCACAGGAGAATCTCCTTTTGGGGCTATCCTGTATTTCGGATAATTTGGCCTTCCTTCCACATGCTTCACAGACTCAGTGATGAGGGCCCTTTTGCACCCAAAGGTTTCAGCACCTAGATTTGATAACCAACGTAGAGAAGGTAATCTTGTATCAGATGAATGTGTTAAGGAAAATCTTATATCATTATAAGCAACCACAGCTCAGCTAGCTTCTAAAAGGGACTGTAGTTTCTGTTGCTCCCTGTTTTCTCTGGCAACATCCAAAGCAGAATTGGGAGTTTCAAAACTAGAGGAGTCTTTCTTTGCTTGCTCTGCTCATCACTCTGCACAAAAACCTTCACCTTTTGTCCTTATTCCTCAAATGAAATCCCAGCGCTCTTGGTCAGCTGATCTACTTTGATTCGCTTGCAAAGTGAAATCAATAATCTCATTTAAATTCTTGCTGAAGGCAGGGAATCTCCCTCATATTGGACATGCTATCAGAGGAGAATCTGCCATTCTGGTTGCAACCTGACCTCCAGCCTGCAAGGATAAGTAGCCTGAGAAAACACGCGGGATTTAGTGGCAAAATCAAATGAGTGGAGAGATTGTGATAAGAGCTATGTGAGATTACTGATGGGTTATTAGGATTATACCACATTTCAGTTTTTCCATCACACGCTTTTCCCACAGATTTTCTAAATAATAGTGTTTGATCCAAAATACACAGGATGATGTTAGGTGTACATATAGTTGAGTAGGCTGACACACTGAAAGCATAAGTAGCAGAAGACATGCTGTTTCTATTGCTTCCTCTTTATACACAGATGACAAAGTCACAATGTCTCTGTAAAATTATGAGTTCCTTTGATTATCACTGAGAAAATGTCCATTTCCCTTTTTCAGAAAACTCTTTCAGACACTGCTGTGGAAGAAAACCAAACCAGCTGAAGCCTGAGTGCTCTGTTCTGGCTTTACAATGCAGAAAAAAAACCACAACAGATTTCGTTGTTAAGTTCAAATACACATTGCTAGTCTCATGGAAGAGACCTGTTTTCAGAATGAGAAACCACTCTGTCCCCAACTTATACTTTATATCTGATTCTTACTCTTTAGGGGAGGAATATGAGAGTTTTCCAAGATTAGGTTTGGGACCAGACATATATGTTTCATAATAATCCCTAACCATATATCAAACATCCTTTTAGATTTAAAGAGTGCAGGATTTCATTGAGTGACTTTATCTCCTGGGGCCTTAAAAATGCTCATCGATAGCATCACTGACAATGGAAATAGGACACTCAAAGATAAAGGAGAGTGCAAACTGAAAAAAAATCCCTGCTTTATGAATCTGTAAATGATCAGACAGATTTACTGAGGTGCAATCTTCACTTCTGCATTAATATCTTGAGGGAGGGTGCAGGGTCTCAGGCACTTCTCATGCTGCAGTTGCAGCCACACATCCTGAATGGCCCCAGGCAACTAAATTTGCCACATTTGTCATCTCCAGATCTGAGGGGCCATGTGCTGATCCTGAGAGGTAATGTGAAGCCACGTAGCACATGGTACAGCAGGAGCATTTGAACTCTCTGGTCCTGCCTGCCTAACTCCCACTGAGTGTGATAGAGTTGGGTACCTCCCTGCTTGCTATGACTTTGAGGTTCTTCGTACACCACATCCATTCTTGAAATATGGGGTCAGGCTAGCAAGTGATGTAAAACAGTAGAGCCAGTGATGGGAAATGATAGCAGTTTCCTCAGCACAGAGTCATGGTTATATGTTCACTGGAGGTTCTGCAATGCAGTCTGCCTTCAGTTTGCCTGTCTGGAGGGTGCTTATCTGTTTTTTTGCTGAGTTGATGCTCTGATTGTTGATGACTTGGATGAACTCTGTTCTTGGGTCAGGGACTGAAGACACTAAAAGGCATTTTGTGAAGACCCCAATGGTTGGCAGGGAATGTGAGGTACTCCACAAATGGCCGCATAAAGTGAGACCCTCTCGTGTTGCTGTCATCCAGGAGGAATTAGAAAGTTATAGACTGTAGCAAATAGGAAGAGCAAAGCTTCATATTCATTACCTTGAGTGTGCTTTTGCTCAGTGTTTTTTTATGGGTGAGCAAAGGTGGGATACCTGGTACACAAAGAGAAGTGAGGAAAAATAGGAAGAATCCTTAGAAATGTAGTGAAGCTGTGATCTCCTCTGGAGAATGAGGAATAATGGTATTTTCCTGGCAGGAATGACATTTTCCTACCACTCGAGTAGAACTGCTGCAGTGAAGACTCCTGACCTGGCTGCTCACACTGCAGACCACTCCATCACTTCAGACATCTGCAAGTGTTGTACATGCATTGGAAGGCCAGGGGAGCTTCAAAGGCAGTTGGCTGTGAATGCCTAGAGCTTTTTTAAAAGCTGGGGGGAGAGTGCCTAGGGAGTCATGAGTTCAGTTACAGCAACAGGGAGGTGATGGAGAGCATGGGAGTGACAGACTCTGTTCAGTTATCCCTCCTGGAGCTCTGGACTGATGTGTTTTCACATCTGCTGGTGATCCTGTGAGGCTTCCCATCACAGATGGGGCAGGATGTTATATCTCCCAGGAGTACCCAACATGCAGATTGCTACGTCCAGATGTGACTCAAGCACCGTGGTGGTGGTTACAACACAGCTTTTTGTTGTAAGCATTACAAATCAGTGACAGAACTCATTAATGTCAGGCATCTGACTTGTCTCCAGAGGTATACCTCTTTCCTTAGCAGCTGATTTCTGCTGCTTTAAGCTGCAAACAGTTGGGGTAGCAGTGGTCTTCAAGTGAGTTTTGTCTTAGTGTTTTATCTGCTTGTGGCAGAACCCTGGACAGGCAGACCTGGGAGATGGAATTGGGTTAAATTGAGCAGAAGATGAGGAGACCACCCTGGAAACCAAAATCACTGTCATCCCCACAATATGTTCTGCTGACAATCTGGTCATTGGTCTTTTGACCCTGGAGAAACCTTGAGTCAGATTTAGGGGGTTCCATTGGTCGATGTCATTAAGTATCAATCTGTTAACAGGTTCAATGGCACTTTGATATGAATGGGAGCCAGAGAAATGTTAACTTGAAATCTGTTTAGTTTTCTTCCCCACTGATAAAAAATGAAAAATGCATGAGGCTCTGTTCCTTCTGTAGAGGAGGAAGTGAAAAACAAGCTCAATTTCACCCAAGAAAAAGGAGTTGAATTTGTATTTGAAGCCCAAACGTTAATCATAAGCTATATGATACTATTACTGTGCGTGCTTCCTTCAGGTGCACGGAGTGAGCCTGTATAGGGAACATCCTATTGTTTCCTGGATATTTCATGTTGTATAAGGCAACTCCTATTTAATATTCAGCCACTGTAGTTTTCTGCCTGGATGATTCTGCCTTAATTCACAATAAATATTAGTCTGATGATTATGGACTACCAGATTCCCTGAGTAGGATAACTCCCTTGAAGAAAGCTCCTCACCCTCAGGATGGCTCAGACAGAGAGTTTTGATTGCCTGTGCCAGCTCCAGCCTGGGATCTTGCAAGAAGAAAAGGGCAGGCAGGCAGGATGTGGCAGGTGAAGCAGCAGTCTTGGCAGAGCAGACAGTATTTACTTTGGGTAAATGGTCTAACACGGGTTCACTTCTGCTCTCTCTTGTTACTTCCAGGTGCCTCCCTTGAGCACATGGGTTCTGGCCAGCCCCAAAGTGAATAAACACAAAAGTTTTGTATTTATGTCTTCTGAAACTTTTGTGTGAGATAATTCGTCAAATGGTTTGCACTTTTATAGCTCAAGGGTTTGTGCCTGCTTCTCTTAGGAGCCAAGGTGAAACGCCTCCTTTTGGGATCCTGGATCTAAGGTCACTCACATTCAGACATCACAAAGGGTTATAATGCCAGATCCCACAGCCTGTAAATCCTTGGGATCTAGTTCTCCTGTTTGATTACCTGGTGTAGTGTCAGCACTGTGCTTTGAGCAGAGGAGCACTGCTCAAAGGAGCTCCATCTTCAGTGAGCAGTTTGGCAGGCATAACAGCTTTGATGACTTAACATTGTGCTCAGAAAGACAGAAACTGCTTCTGGCTTAAGAATAAAGGATGGGACAGGGAAGGAGGATTCAGGGGTTTGTTTGTACCTTACATGCTTAGAGCAGCAATCCTCCCTCCTCCTTCCTGCACTCCTCCCTGAGCTGCTGGGAGTGAAGAGAACAGCAAGTTTTTTGGTAGCCTAGATGTGGTGAGGCTATGCTGTCATACTTCAATTAGGTACTTAGTCTCTAAGAGGTGTTACTATCACAACTAATGTCAGTAGGCTCTTTTGCTGTCAGTCTTGAAAAAGATGCGAAAGGCTGAGTTACAGACAGGAGACTCAAACCAAATGCACTTTGTCCAGTTCAAATGTGAAATATGATCACTGCACGGAGTGAGGGAACTCACACTCTGGCTGCTCAAGCTCCACGCTTCCATTGCTGCTGTGTCAGGGCCAGAAGTAGGGAGGCTCTCACAAGCTCCAATCAATGTCAGTAAAACAAAGAAGTGGAGGCTGATGGTGTGTTTACCAGCCTAAATTCCCACAGCACTGGGAACAGGAGGCTCTGAACAGATGTTTATGAAGGTTCACTGTAAGTGAATGTGAAGAGGTGAATATCAAGTGTATCAAGAGGGATTGCCTGAGATAGTTCCTCTTACTAATCCAGATGAACGCAACCAGCATCTCATGAGCCTCAGCTATAGTATGCCCAGGTCACCATTAGGAAAAAAATTGCTCATGGTGGTCTTTTTACCAGATTCATACCAGTTTAGGGTCTGAGAAAACACAGTTATAGTCCTGAAAGCAGATAAAATGAGGTCACCAAAACAGGAGGCATTAAAAATGATTCTGCTGTGTTATTGAAATCAGGCCAAAAATGCTATGAATCTTGGAGGATATTCTATTTACAACAGTTTCCATAAACCATGGTGGTGGGCATCCCTGGAAAGGATTTAGTGGGCAACCTTTAGAAATGTGACCCACCTGTTTAGCTTGTGCTTTAACTGTGTTTTCATTGTCTGGGCAAGTTTTCACGTCACAGGGACTATAAATTTTTAGAGTAACTGGCTCATCCATGTGACCTTGTAACTTTATTGAGTCATCTCTTATCACTGGATTAGGCTTTGATAGACATAACAAATATGCTATTTGATAGAAGAATCCCAAGACACCTCTCCCCTTGCCTGTTGCTTGAAGGATTTTTCTCCAAGTGCCAATTATGAAATTATTTTCATTAGTGCAAGAATGTCCTGATTAAAAAACAGTTTCAGACAGGGCACTTGTCCTGAGGTAGCATCAAATGAACAGATCTATGCTGAGTTCCCTCTTTCTAGCCTGTATGTAATAAAGTATCCAGAGTTTTGCAATGAAACAATCAGCCGCACACATAAGCCTGTTTTCGTGGACTCCAGCCAGGCCATTAACATAACAAAGAAAATATGTGCTTATTCAGATTCTTTTCATGATCCATATTTCATAACTTCTAAAGAAGGAGCTGCTTGAATAATGGCAGTAATAATACATTAGCAAAGTTATTTGTAAACTGTGTGATCTTACAACGATAGAAAAATACAGCATGCTGTTGAGTATCTTTAATTGTATTCATGTGTGTATGTGTTGTGGGGGAATATGCAGAAAGATGTGTCTGGCCACAAAAGTTATAGAAATCCTCTCTTAAAAATACAGTTACTTCCTCAGTGATGTACTTAGTGCACTGGTATGGAGGTAATTCAAAAGAAGGCTACTGAAAAGAGCCAGTGGGCTGCAATAAAAGGATTGAAATCTACATGACAATGCCCTGGATTAATGTCTGTATTCCAGCAAAGACATTCACTAGCTTGACTTGCATGTTCTTAAAAATGAACAAGTAACTTTTCACTGACAGGTTTTCATATCATTCTCCTGCCTGGTACTTGATGCACAAAAACTCATATAAAACAAGAGCTTTGCAAGGTGCTTTTCCTGACAGTTTCTTAAGTTTTGTTTTAGATAGTACAGCTGGTATCTCCCTATATATTTGGGCTGCTATGTGCATTCCTGTACAAGAGATTACTTTTTTAAGGATATTTTTTCTGTCATTGCCAATAGCAGATGGTTAGAATTTGGCATCTGGATAGATGTTGATCTACAGATATACCTGGTCTTCACTCACAAAAATCTGTTCTAGAATTAGCTCACTTATAAACTGCTATGGATAGTAGTTTTCTTCATTAACCTTCTCCAAAGTTGGCAGCATCCCAAAATAATAAGTAAACACGGCCATTGCAAGGTGCAGGTTTCAGCACCTGCAGGCACAAGGGGTGGTGAAGGATGAAGAGAGAGCTAAGCCTGCCCACAACTCTCAAACCTTCCAGGTAGCTGGGTTGTGGTTTGAGCATCTGGATTGACTTTTAGAGGTAGCAGCCTTTGCTGCAGTGGGGCACTGTTGTCAGTGTGCTGGTCTGGAGAGCATCACTCTGGCTCTGAATACAGGAGCTCAGCCCCACAGAGGCAGATGTGGTACATGGCTCACTGCTGTCTAACTAAATGAATTGTTTGAAGCCTCTTCTGTTTAAAAATGTAGAAAACTGCATGTTGAAGCTAATAGGGTTCCCAGAAGAAAGGACTGATCAGTTCTGGTTGCTTCAGCCCTGTTGGAGATCTGGGTGCGTTGTGGTCCTATCACGCACAGTTTTGTCCCAGGACCTTTCCCTCTCACAGTGCAGTGGTAGGCCCGGTAGAAGTACAGAAATAACACAGCTAAGGATGGGCTGCTCTGTATTTTATTTTAACTTTTAATGACTTTGTGGTACAACACTAACAATTTTCTTCAACATGGTTTACCAGCATGAGGTATGTGAAATGGATGAAACAAACAGAATAACCTCAAAAAATAATCATCTCTCTTCCTAATCAAGTAGCTTCCTGCATAATACCTGAAGAGATACCAGTGAGATAATAGCTATAATCACTGTGAATCCATTACAGGTACAATTTATTATGCAACTTAATAAATTAAAAGGCCTTCTTTTTGTTCTTTCACTGGTTCAGAATACTATTCTCTTAATCTGTGAGGAGTTATTCACCCTTGCAGACTACGCTGCCTCTCAGGCTCCCATGGACTAGGTCCCATGCCATGCCAGGAAGACTCTCCTGGGGAAACTCTGTTTTAGTTTGTACAGGATCTTCTCAATAGTCCCTTTGTAAGAGATGGAAGGATAGAGAGCAAGATTTGGGTTGATGTTTGTAACAGAGGTCAGGGTGGAGTTAGTAGGTATGCAGACTTAAAAACTTTAAAACACCATCTTAGAACCTGAAGCACCCCAAAATAAAAGCAAGAGACTCTTTGTGGGGCATTGCTGGCCACGCTTTTTAGCCACCTGGTGTAATGGACACACAAAATGGGCATGTTGGAAAATGTACACTGGCTAAACGATCCTTGTTTTATTTTCAGAATGGAAGTGGTGATCCCAACATAAACATGTACTAAGATCAGCTGTGCTAGACTTGGGCTCTGATTTAGTCCTACCTGGGGTTACAGAGGCAGAAGACATTGTAGATCTAGATACACTGTAAGGTCTAGTATTTCTCCTTCAGAGAGGACAGACAACCACCTCTGCTGAACTTAGTGTTTTCTTCAGTACAGTGCTTCCCGCATCTCCATCAGGACACCTGCATTCTCAGCAGGAAAGAGTCATCTCCCACAAGTCACTCATGTTGCTCTATAAAGACTCTCCCTCTGCAGACCGATGAGGTCTGGCTCTCCTTTGGGTAAGTTAGATGATTCATAAATGATCAGGCTCAAATTAAGCACAGCTGCTGTCTCCAGTTTGACCTCCTGTGTTAAACAGGGCCAAGGAGTTTCTCTTGCGTCAGGTCCGATGACTTGGGGTCAGTTTAAGCCTCTGCTGTGCTTACAGCCTGAGATGATACGGCAGCTTGCCATCTCTCTTCCAAATTTGTACACGCATCTTCAATTTCTCATGTGTATGACAAGGCACATTTATGGATGATGAGGCTTGCAAAGAGGGCAGAGATAGATACTCCAAGCATTATGCTCGAAGGCGTGCCCCATCTAAAGCAATTACTTCATTACTGAGGAAATCATCTGTACCAAATCCATGCAATACACACTGAAAACTGGCTGGAATTGAACTGTAAATAATGTAATCAACTCCAATTGATGAGGCAGAAACAGAGTTATGGAAAATATTGAGTCATATATTAAAAATGCTACCATGGACATAATAAAATCATTAGAAAACACTGAGCACAAGTGATAACTGTTGTTGCTCTGGAAAGATGCAATGGATTCCTGTGCACTGAGGGGTTTGATAAAGGGAACTCAACTCCTAAGGATAAGTTCTGGGCTGGCTATTTCTCAGCAAGGTAACAACTAGCTGCATTTCATGAAGAACAGCTTCAGAAACTCAATTTAGGTCCTGTTTCCACTAAGTTTGAATCAGAGGTATACGTTGCTGATGCTACCAGTTTTCCTAAATATTACAGTTGAGTGAGTAGATTACAGCATGAGAAGAATTGCGTTCAGGAACATGTTCCTATCTAAATTAAAACTTATTAAGGAATATTACAACATTCTTCAAGGTGAAGATACAGGAAGGATTAAAAAAGTTTTGTCACTGCAGCCTCAGTTGTGAGGCACGGGGACACAGAAGTAACACGTGCTTTTCTGTATCTCCCAAGGAGCTTCCAGGCTCATCAGTTGTAGAGCTGCTCCTCCTGTGCAGGTGGGAAAAGGAGCACTGGGCAGAGGAGTGATCAGCTCCACTTTGCTGAACTCATGCTGATAGAAAAAGATGAAGATCTGCCATCCCTCTGCAATACAGCAAGAGGAAGAATGGACTGAGCACTACTTTTCCAGGTGGTTTTCACAGCATCCACTTGCTTGAGAAAAACAGATCAATGTCTAAAAGAAGTATCTCCATAAAGCGAAGGTCTGGACTGGTTCAACAGTTCCCAAAAGGCAGAGCAACTGGCCATGCAAGCCTGCAGCAGTCCTTACAGCTGATGTCATCTCTGCTGAGGCTGGCAGTCAGCAGGGTGGGGTCAGGTCTTCTGGCGGTATCTTTCTGGTGGTGTTGGGTAAATATAGCTCTGTATGATGACTGGAGACCAACAAACAATAACCAAGTGTATATTTTTATTGACTAATTAATTAATTACACACCTCTCTCTCAGATGAGCTCTCAGGCTGAGTATGTGAGCAAGCTGGCGTGTGCATTTGAGCTGGCTGAGGTTTGAACTGTGGCAGCTGCAGCAGCATGCTGATGTCTGCATTACTTTCCTCGCATCCCTGCACGTATCTTCTCCTGATCCCAGTACTTTCACGCTCCAATATGTTGCCTCAAAGCCAACCAAAGCTGACACAGCTGAGGAGATAGTTGTGTTTGACCACATTGGACGCAGAGCATGCACCAGCCAAGATGTGGGAAGGCTTTCATCCATGTATTCCGCATGCTTCCTTCCATCCCCAGGGTGAGGACCTTGGGTAAGAAGCCTTTGCTTATTTGAAACTGATTCAAAGCACAGTGTGGACTGAAAATTAATTCCTCCAAGTCTCTGATTTCATTCTGGTATAAAATGAATGTATCTTTGCTGAGAAGAAGATTGTGGAAATAACAAAATGCTTGTGCTTAATACTTGCATGCTTTGCACTTCGTAAGTGCAGGCATGGTAACTGTATATAGTAAAGAGCTGCCATATACAAATACATGAGACTGCAGAGTTGTTTTTTATGTCTCTGGTTTTAAAAAGATGCTGACCTTGTCACTTTTTGCTGACAAAAGAGTCACAGATGGAGTATCAGTGCCGTAGCTCAGGCTGTGGCTGTACACCTGACAGCAGGCACCTCAGATCACCATCAGCTCCACCAATGAAGCTGGTAAGACGTGTGCTGTATGAATGGGTAGCACAAGTCAACATTTCAAACAGACAAGCAAGAATGAAGCCCCAGTCCCTGTCACAGTGGGAAGGAGCTCATATCCCACCTAGCATTAATTGGCACCTTTGCTCTCACACTTTCTCCCCTCAGCTCTGCCCCACATCTCCATGATAGCAAAGCACTGATTAATAACCTCAGTGGAAATGCGGGACCCTGTAGGACATGGAGCTGAACGCTTTAGTCAGCCTCTGTGTGTGAGAGCTTAGGTATACTGGGTTGGAAGGGGGTGGTGTTCTCCTGCCCTTGGACCACTGATAAACAACAATGTAATTTGTTGAGTCTCTTGAGTAGGATCTTTGTGTGTATTTATGCAAATAAATTGGTAAGAACTAATCAGCCCCTTCCCGGCTTTAGCAATAGAGAAGAATATGTGCCTTGCATGTGAGGCTGGTACCTGCTGAGATAACTGTCATGTTTTTTGTTTCTTAGGAATTTTTGATGTCTCCTGCTGATGGTGTTAATAAACCAGAAGGGAATTGCACAGGCAGTGCCGCCAGACATACAAATGGAGATGTTACTTTAAAGGAAAAACCCATGGTGTTGGGATACATTTGCACATTCTGTCAGTCATTTTCCCCACCTTCACATGCAATAGTAACCAGGTAAAAGACTATGCATGGAAGAAAACAGAAACTGAAAGAGAGGAGAGAAGAGCACGAAGACAGCTTCTTCTGGTTGGACAGTCGGGGAAAAAGGGTAGTGGTTAACCACTGAAAGTCTAACTGGCAACTTGTTACGAGCAGTTGTCTTCAAGGATTGATATTGAGGCTTATACTATTTAGAATCATCATCAACAGACAGGATGATGGGAAGGAGGGGTCATAATTTTTTTGTCCATTTGCCACCATTACTTCAAGGATAACTTGAGATGAGGAGCTGCTCTTGGCAGCTGGATTGCAGCCACTGAGGGAAAACTATGGTAGTGGGGCAAGTGGATCTTTGAGTTGCTTACAGAAACTGCTGTGAGTTATAAAACGTGATTGATTTCAATCACTTTGTCCCTCAGAAGGTGTCAACTGCTGTTCTTAAAGCCCAGATTCTCATTTCAGGTATTCTTATTTCATTAATATGCTCTTCTGTCATCTTCAAAATAACATCAATAAACCAGGACCTGTCCATTCTGGCAGAAAACATAACAAATATTCCTGCTGTCTTTCCAAACAGGATGCCAGCTATGGTTAAAATTGTTATTGTTTTTCTTCAGAATTGCTATTGACTGTGCTTCCTTCTCTCTCAGCATCTGTACAAAGCCTCACCCTCTCCCAGTTGATGACAAAGGCACCTCAACTTTTACTCAGTATGGGGTGAAGATTCATATAAATACGCAAATAAAAGCAATCACAGAAAGAGGAAGATCATCAGCTAGCCCTCCATAGCTGGCTACCCCAGCCACTGGGGAGCTTTGAGGCTCAGCAGGGTTCAAAACCTGTGGGAAAGAAAGTGGTTGCACTTAGGGCAGCATTAAGTTCATCCCAGGCTTCCCCTGGGCAACCCTAGAGTCTTTTCCAGAAAGGAAAGGTAGGTACTGATGTCTGAGGGTCAGGAATGGCAGGCCTGAAATCTGCCCCACTGCCCCAGCATGATGTTTCCGCACACGTACTGTCCTCTCTGTGGGCTCAACCAGCATCAGGAGCAAACATGGTTCTGTGCACCACCTTCCTCAAGAGCTGCGTGCAGCCCATTCACAGCAGTGCTTGTTCAAGCTACAGATGAAAGCTGCAGTAGCGAATGGCATAAAGCTCTTTAACAGCTTGCAGAAACCTGAACATTCCATATGTGGTGCTACAGAGGCATCAAGCACCATCTAAACACAGCGTGAAAATCTTTCTGCTCTTCCCAAGCCATTCTCTCCTCTTCGCTCCTTCCTATTGATGCTGCCTCTGCAGAGTTGCCAGACACCTTCTAGGTCACTGCTCCTGCTCTCCTCTGGTGTTTTCTGAGCTATTTCTTTGAAGTGAGGCCCACAGGGACCTCTCCTCCTTGGGTGTGATGGCTGGAGTGTCACTCCTACCTTTGCAGTCTTGTCTGCCTCTCTTCTGTGAAACAAGACCCTTGCTCCTGAAAAGCTGCCAGGCATGGCTTGTTCCTGTCCTGCAGAAAGCACAGAAGTTGTTTGTGCTCGTGAGGAAACAGCACTTCTAATGGCAGTAAAGAAGTCCTCAGGAAAGGGATGATACCAAGCACTAATTCATCACAGTTCAGGGACATGGGCAGGTTCTCTGCATTTAACCTCTGCACCAGTGGTGAGGAGCAGGTGAGCATCAGTGGGTGCTCTACAGGGCATCCTTGGAGCACTTGAAGGAGCTGCTAGTATCCAGAGCCAGAGGTAAAGACGAGCTCCTTCGCCAGAGTTAACACAGTCATGGCAAGTAAAACTTTGTCTCTGTGATCCTTGATATCCTGGGAACAGCAGAAAAAAGGTAAAGCTTTCTGAGTTACTCTGAAATCATCACTAGGTGACTGCTCCACCCAAGGAGCTGTTTATGCTGTTTGCCCCACTCATCCCCAGGATGGGAGAAACCTGCTGGGAGTCACTGCTGTGTGCTCAGAGCTGCATCCTACCTGCTTCTGCCTGCTGCAGGGCTGGTGGGGAAACACCTCACCTGTCCTTCCAAACACTGCCTTTGCCACACCATCCTCCCCTCCAGGGACGTTCCCACAGCCAGCACTTACCCTCAGCTCTGTTGTGGTGAGCTCACCTTTCATTTATGGTGTTAAAAGCTTTCTAAATCAGAGTTGGGTTTTTTTGTTGTTATTGTTGGTTTGAGGTTTTTTTGTCCCTGCAGTTTCCCAATTTCAGTGTGAGTCATATCTCCTCATGCTATTTGTGCTGACATGCTGGGGTAAGTGGTGTGAAGTACCTGTCTCCAGCTAGATGCTGCAGCCCAGCATCCTCCAAGTGTGAGAGGATTTGAAGTGATGTAACAACCCAGGAGCTGAAGCTATCCACTATTTTTAAGACTGAAACGCAGACAACAGCTCATGGTTATCATTGCAGTCATGGCAAAATGCCACACTGTGCCACATAATGGCACAGAGCAGGCACTGCTTCCCTACCTTGCTCTTTCTGCCTGACAGTGGGAACATCACTCACAGGGTTTCATTTTCTTTTGCAGTAATAGCTGCTGCAGCTGCTTCCTTAGGCTTTTGGCAGCCCACAGTAAATTATAGCAGCCTTCAGGTAGCTGTGACATGCCAGGGGATGGCCTTTTCTGGGAAGCATGGGAACAAGGGTGTACAAGTCAGGTGGCGGTCTGACTGCAGCGGGAGCTTTACCTGCTCTTCTCTGTTCCACTGGTTTTTGTTCACCCATCAGCTCTTTGTTCCTTGGTTTTGCTTGTTTCAACTTGTCTGTCTTAGTCAAAAGCTTATTTGCTCCCTGTAAAGTCACCCTTTGAAGTCACTGTGTTGTACTTGAGCCTCTCATGGAGGGGTTTGGAGGGGAAGCATCCAGAACACTGGAGGTGCAGGTGAGTGCAGCCCCATGGAGGGTGGTGAGACACAGCAGCTGCTGCTTCTCTCATTGGAGTGAAAGCCCAAATATCCTGTACCACAAACCCTTAGAAGGGGGCAGAAGAAGGAAGCTCCCAGTAAAAGGAGAGAAGACCATGTCACTACTGAGAAAGGCAGATAGCCTGTTCTGCCTAAATGTTCACAGTCAAGCAGCAGTCCAGTGAGAGAAAAGCTAACGTAGCCAAATTGCTATAGAGTGTTAGTAGTCCATAGTCAGGGAGGAATATTAAGGAGTAGCTTTTGCTGCCTTACCACCTTCCAGGTGACAAGAAATTACTCAATCTCTGTACTCAAAGCCTCGCTTTTCTCATCTCCATTTCTTGAGCCAGCTCTTTCAAGAAGCATCTCAGTGGTGTGCAGATCAGGAGATGCTCCATGCTCTGCCTTGTGACAGCTATTGTCGTGGTTTAAGCTATGTCCTGGGTTCAGCTACGGACTCACAGCGGCTCTTTTCTGGTCCCATGCATAACCCTTTCTGCCTATAGACTCAGGAGCAGCAATACGATTATATTAGACCAATATCATACAGATTAACTCTGTTCCCAAGGTCTTATTTAGAGAAGGATTGAGAAGATTTTCATAGTAGTTTGTGTTTCTTGCAGCGGATCCTTTGCAGTCTGGTGTTCCTCTAAATTTCTTCACTTTCCTTGTCAGCTGCCAGGTTTTCTGAGCTACCTGAGAAGCTGGCCCGGCTTATGCCTTTCTTCCTTTAAGAAGACTTACTGATGACTTTCTTCTCTTGTGCATTCCAGCATGACTACAATGGCAACCCTAAGCCTACAGATGTTGCTCTCTTAAAGCCTGGCTGCTGTGTGATGCCATTTTCCCAAGACAGTTAGAAAGCATTTTGGTCTGTCACTAACCCATCAGGTATCCCCAGGGTTTTAGCAAGCAGAACAAATGGAAAACTTTTCTCTTTTCCATGTTATTAATTTGATTTTGCAGTGACTTAGTTGTTTTTCCTTAATTTAGAGGAGATAAAGAAAAGAGCCCAATGTTTAGAGCTTACTTTATCACTGGGTACTCACATTCTCATGACACTGCTGGTAGTGACAAATGAAGTGGAGGTCTCAGAGGCACAGCTCATGCTTGGTCTTTTACCTATAGAGGCCCTCTTAGCTTCTTGGACTTAGTTTCTGAAGCTTGGCCTCTCACCAGCCCACTCAGGGTCACCTTCATATAACAGGTAGCCAAAATGGGTGGCATATAGTAACTTCTAGAACTCAATGCCTATTGTAGAACAACTCTTAAGGGCACCCATGCAGATTAGCTAAGACTAAAACTTAGACCCCTAAAATGAGACAGGTGAGTTCCAACCTCAAGTGCTCAAATCTGAGTGTTACTCCTGGCCCAAGACGGTGCTACCCCCAAGGCACAGGACAGAACACAGATATTGTCAGGGCTGGTGGGGGACTCTTTTCCCATCTCTCATTCTTCTGTCCCCATCTGGTGACACTACCACTCCTCCCTTTGCTGTACTGCTGTTTATGTAGCCTCAAAGGAGATGTAGCTTAGACGCCCAGTGTTTGGGAACCTTTCAGCCCAAGGGGCCTGCTCCTCTGATGGGAGTCACATGGCAGAAATCATTGCTAAACACACATAACTCCTCAGTCAGGGGAGTTCTGGGTTGCAGTACCATGTCCTTCCAGCCTTCAGCAATCTTGGATCTTTTTGTAGCTGGGCACTAGAAAACCTAGACAGTAATTTGATTCTGTGAGGCTTCAGTGGTGTTTCATCTGAGACCGCAAGGATGAGCCATCATTATCCAAACAGCAGTAATTGAGTTATGCACATCAGATACTTGCTGAGTTACTATTCTGCCTATCAGGCACTTGGCCTTCAGCTTGTTCTGGGTCCCTGCTCAACTCAGATTCCAATCCCTTGATGGGAACTTGGTGGCCCCATGGAGTGCTTGGTGGCTTTCAACGCTACCCAGGAGCCCTGTGCATGAGCGAGGCCATGGAGGCATGTGGCTCCTAGAATGGACAAGGCTATAGGTGTGTGGGTGCTGGAAGCCAGATCCCTGCAGCAGGAAGAGCCATGGCACTGCTGGGCCCCTATAGTGGGTGTGAAACACAAATTAAATCTGAATAGTGAAAAATAAATAGGTAAAAAATGAAACAGAAAACTCACCTTAAGGATGTACCATGACAGAGCACTCATTTCACTCAGAATTTTTTCTCTTACACTCTCCCATAGAACAATTCAATTCCTTTGTCTTTGTCTTGCCAGGACTGGAAGAGACACCTTTTCCATACAGCAGCTCCCATGGGGTTTGGAAATCCTGTTTCCCAGCTCCCTCCCTGCCTCTCAGCACTTCCCACGGGCCTGATCCTGCGCCATGCTGTGCATTTGGGTGCTCTGGGGGTGAAAAACAGGGTTCCCACCTGAATAGCAGAAAGATAATGCGGGAACATCAATGTGTACCTTTCATGAACAGCGAGACAGAAGTAGCATTTGCTCAGAATAGTCTTGTGACGCAGATCTCTCATGTATATTTGGCTCATATCTGCTACAATAGTTTAATAGATATTTGCCAATAATAGATATTTGCTCTCTGTTATAAAGGAAGAGAAAAAAAAGAAAAGCCATAAAAGGAGATTATTCTTGGAAGCAAATCTTACAGTTTTCTATGCTTCTCTGTCGGCCACCTTATTTTGATTCTGCTGAGGCAGTGATCTCACCAAAACCATGGTGTTGGCCATGGGCCCACTTGTGAGACTGGCTACAGCTGCAGCCTCTCAGAGATGAGCACCTTGAGGGACGTGGGGGGATGAGCCTGCCCGCTGCCCATGCTGCTATCAAGCTGTGAGGGGAGCAAGAGCCTGATAGCACAGCACTGCTGAGCCTGTCGCACAGGGCAGTGGTGGGACCTGGGAGCAGAGGATCTGCAGCAGGACTCTCAAGGACACTGTGACCTGAATTTTTTTCTCAGCAAAACCAGTGTCTTTATCAGCAGTCTCTCAATGTTCAAGAAGCAGAGATGTGGTGATACAGCGAACTCCTGGCATAGTCCAGCTGCTTGCAGCGGCTTGGTTGTCCATGAAAATGTTGATGGCAGTGTGTAGGTGTCAGCCTCACACAGGAGAAGTGATGGATCAGCAGTTTCACCAGCCACCTTGATTGCACAAGGGGCTGCGTAATGGACATTCCCCTAAACATAATGTGGTCCTGCCATTGCCCTAGCAAAACTGTAAACAAAAAGGAAAGAGGTGCAAAGCCTCAGTGCATTGTGCAAGGCCAGCCTTTCCAAAAAAGAGGGAAACAAAACCCCCATTTTTCCCTTTGCTCTTGTGTTAAGGGATCTCATTCCCCCTGCCTGACTTCCACTTACCGCCCCTCTGTTGGCTTAAAGCCATAAGCCATAGAGTTATCCTGGTAAGAAGTGCTGCTGTAATAGTACCTCTGGGAGGAACAGTAAGCACAGCTGGATCCTGCCAATGTTTTATGCATAGGTATAGACACACAAGCATGTTTGACTGGCTGTGTCTGGGGATGTGGTCTCCTGCTGGAGACTTTTTATACCATGTTCCCCTTCTCCTCCCCACTCTCTCAAATGCAACATGTGACGCATGAAAGGACTGCCACTATTACATAGTGATAATGCCTTCAAATCAACTCTCTCCTTCTCCTGGTTTAACTTAAAAGCTCTTAAAATATTTGGGGTGGGGGGTGGAGGGAGGAATACATCTTTTTTCCATGAGATGATACACAAATTTCAGCCTGTAACTAAAGGATTAATTGCACATGTGCCATTTGCACATGACCTAACCCAGAGTTTCTCTGTGTTGCCAAAACAGACGTTGCTGTGACTGATGTTCTCAGCTGCTGTTTTGTTTCCTTAAAAATCTGAGCCTGGGCATGGCATTTCAGTCCATTTAGGAGCTGCCAAGGGTCACTTTGGGAAACGCCTGGAAGCTAGTTAGGGCAGGGGAGATTACTGCTGTTGTTTAAACATCTCTGAGCCAGTATTTTGAAATGCACTTAGAAACCCCAGGATTTGGATCAGGAGGGTGCCTGGGGCATTGTCAAGAAAACTCGCACTTCTTATCTGCAAAATTAAATATTTCTCAAAATCTGTCCCTATGTCGTAGGCTGAATGAAAGCAGAGCCCTCATGACAGGCATTGGCAGAGGTCTCCGTGGTGCCTGGGTGCAGTACCATGAGGCAAACAAGCCAAATTGTTTCCCTGTGGGGCTGTGCACAGATGACTCGCTTTGGCTTGCCAGGACCAAGCACCAAACTAAGGCAGGCGGAGAACAAGGAACTGTGAAGGGAGGGCTTTTTGTTGATAAAAGGGGAAAAGTGTTTTAGGTCACATCAGGGCTGTTGTGTTTCTTCACATAAGGCTGGAGAGGAAGGGCAACTGTGTGTTCTTAAAGATAAGTAACCAGTTCACCAATGAAGCTGGTGCCTTAGCAGAGTAAGCACAGCTGTCTGTAGGTGTTTGCTTGAGAGCAGCATTGAGATCCCTGCAAGGGGAGGGGGACCCTGCCTCCTGCTGCTGTTTTCCTGGTCTTGCTGTGGTGAGAAACCAGGTGTCTCCACCTGGCAGTCTCATCCCTCCCAAATCTACAGCATGGTTACTGTATGCCACCCAAAAAATATGGGACTCTCTCCTGCTGCTGGATCCATGTATTGCTGCTGAAGCTGTGAGGCTTGGCAGCCTCTCTTCCCTTCTGCTTTGTACCTATGCCCATACTGCAATATTGCCGAATCACATCCCGCCTGCTGTGTCCCACTGAAGCACAGCTCCTGGTGATGTCTTCCCTTCCTTTTTCTCTTGGGAAGGGCCAGCAACCCCTTGTGTGCCCTAGCTTACTCTCCTCTTTAGTGCAAAATCTCTCACGCCCTGACCCCCTGGGAACTGCAGACAAAATGTAGTTTCCACTTCAGAGCACGGCCAGGCTCTTGAAAAGCCTCCTTGGTTGTTTGTCTGGGGCTTTGTTTGGAGGGGGCTCTTGGGATGCTGGGGGAGGATGGGAGGAAATAATGGCCCCAGGTGTTACGTGAGGAGCCCCGAGATGGGCTCGCACTCAGGATGCACTCCGCAAAATGGAAAATAATTTGGAAGTTATTATCATTCCCAAAGGCCAAAATCTTGTACTCAGCACTGGTAAGCAGCTGCCAAGCTGTACACTGAGGGGAAGGAGTCTTGCTACTGAGTGGAAGAGAAATTGCTTCACCAGCATTAGGTCAGTGTGAAGACAAGGGAGAAAAACAGGTGCCCTATTTAAGCGCTGCCAGCAAGATTTTTACATCCTGGAAGGGGAAACACTGATTCAGATCAGAGCGCTATTGTAAGAGCCTGGACCTCTGAGAGCTCCTCCAGGCCAGCAGGTCTCCAGCCACTTTCGGCAGAGGGATGAATTGCCACTGACATCCCTCAACTATGGCTTTTCCCTGGTCTGAAGTGAAAAGCCACTGCAAGACACATCCTGCTCTTCTTGCTAAGGAAAGGCAAAGTTTCCCCATGAACCACCTGAGAGCAGAAAGGCTTATCCTGAACATGCTGCCCTGTGCTGGGTGTGTGGGCTGGGGAAGATGCGGTTCTCCTTCCCGTAACTGTTCAGTGCAAAGGGAACAGAGCATGACATCCCACGCTGCCTGAGTGAGCATCGCAGGGAGCATGGGCTGGGGATGACTCTGCTACATGGCATCTTCTTCAGCAAAGAAAGATAATCCTTGTGCCACCTGCAGCTCTACCAGAAGAGTGCTGGAGACAGGAAGGCTGGGGGAGCACGCAGCAGGAGTGGGCAGGAGGGCAGAAGAGGAGAGAAAGGAAGCTCTAAAGCCTGTGAAGGGAAATGCGCTTGTAGAAACACATTCACATAGGCAGTGGGAAAAAGAATATGTTGTTGAAAGAGACAGGAGTTAACCCAGCAATCAGCAAGCAGCACAGGGCAGAAAATCCAAAGCCCTCTTTAGGGTGCAAGCAAGCTGGAGAGGGGTTGCAGAGCACTTGATGCCCTAACTTGGATATTTCTGGCATGAGGATGTTCCTGCTGCCAGTGTCCTGTCAGCTGAAAAGGGGAGAGAGGTGGAAATGCAACTCCCGTGAGGACCATGGGCCCTTTTGTGTACCTGGCTGCTGCGGGTGACAGTCTGTTTTGTGCATAAGGCAGATAGGCTGCAGGAAACTGGAAGGAACAATGAAGTTCTGCCCTGCTGGTGCAACAGCTTGACATGTGGGGAGAGGAAACGCTTCAGTGACAAAGGCAGGGTGAGGCAGAGGCCAGAGGGCACATTTTTCATGCTGAGAGGGCTTTTTGGTGTCAGCACTGCACTCACGTAATAAAGTTCAGCACAGAACAGCTGGGTCAGTGCCTCTCAGTGGGGGGAGAGGTAAGAGGTTCCCAGTTTGAGAACTGGGGAAGACTAAAGGGAAAAAAAGCCTTAGGAGCTGTCCCTGAGAAGGGACAGGCAGCCCCCATGAGAGGCAGCAATCCTGCTTCCTTGTGCAAATCTGAGCTGGAGGCAAATAGCCCCAGAAGTCGTCTTCCAGCAGAGGGGAGGAGGCACTGCCAAAGACCCATTGCAGAACTGGAGCTACTTGCAGCTCCCATCTGAAAATCTGTTTCATGCTGAGGCGTTTAAGGGGTAACTGGATGCTGTAGGAACTTTAACCTGAATTACAAGTGCCCGGCTCTGTCCCTGCTGAGCCTTAAACTTCCCCACCCTGGTCTGGGTGGTATTATAAGGGTGAAATCGTTGGCATTTATGAAGTGCTTTGAAGATAAAAAGAGATGTTGAGTTTTACTGAGCCAGGATCTGAGGCCCACATGGAATCTTTCTTGAGCTGTCAGACACGAACGTCACTGCAGCAGTTTATGGCCTGTTGCTTGTAAGCAGCACAAGGAGCTGCCCTCAGCTCTCAAGCCCACCCTGCCCTGCTGCAGCCCCATGCCCTGCCAGCTCTCCCATCACAACTCTTTTCCAGGCTGGCTATAAACCAGAATGCTGAGATGATCCCAGTTACAGCACTGCAGAACTGCAGCCTCATTAAAACAAAGATGGAAAACAGGAGAGGAAGAGAAGCTACACAAGAGTGAGAGAAGACTGGCACAAGGTTTGTGTATATTTTTACACTATCCCAGCCATTTAGGATACACACGTAGCCTCTGAAACCTGCTTTTTGGCTGGGGCTCTTGCTGTGCTCAAAGCAGTATCAACACAAGCCATCCCCTGCCCAGTCCCAGCCCTGAAGTGGTAAACGAGGCAAACAATAGATCTGAATACACGAGGGAGTGGAGGAAGAAAGCGCCCATCAACAAGGCACGCCAGGAGCCTAGAGCACCAGCCTCCTTATCGCTGTCAAATTTCCTCTGGGCATTGCAAGGAAAAGAAGTTTTAAATTGCTTTTACACCCCCCTGCCTGCTTGAGTGCGCAGAAAGCATAGAAGTGATTTCAGAAGCAAGTGGCTGGTGTTTTGTTCACTATGTGGCCCCTTGCCTTATTTGCAGTTTGCTGTGTAAGCACTGTTGTTAAGTGGGAGCTATTTGTTTCCTCTGGGCTATTTTATGGGACCTGTCACTATGACTTGGGAGGACTTCAGACATCAATTAAATTCTTTCCAGAGCAACCCTATGAGACTGAGGAAGGGGAAACAAGAGGAAAAGCTTTGTAGCTCTCAGGGCTTATCTCAGCTGCAAACCAAGCCCAAATTTCAGGTTAGGTGAACAGAAAACAAGAAACTATAATGACCTTTAGGCTGACTTACCTAGCTTTGACAGGAATCTTGCGGCAAAGTTTAGATTAACATCTAGTGCTCCTGGGTATTGAGATCAGTTAAACCCCATGAAACTCATGCTCATTCTCAAGTCCCTTCCCTCACTCATTCACTACACAGCTTCTTCACCAAGAGCCTCCCTCTTTACCTAGACATGATGCATGCACAAGGTGTCCCTATGCTGTGTGCTACAGGGCCCGAGTGAATGGCTCCAAAGATTGCATTCAATTCATAACGGGGGAATAATAAAGGAAAAAGTGGCACAGAGGCATGCTCTGGACTTTGAGTACCTGGAATTTATGCTCTGACTTGCTTTCTCTGCACTGATGGATGTATGTGGTGCAGTATGCAATCTTTTAGTATTCTATCCTCACTTCCTCCTGCTCCCAAGTATCTCTCCTTGCTCATTTTGCTTGGAGTTGAGCAGCACCCTCCCAGCCTCTCCTTGCCTACACCCAGTCATGACACCACTGAAGTTAAGTTTTAGCTATGCAGCCTGGGGATATCTCCCCGCTCTGAGAGATACAGCACAGCTTGAACAGCCCACCAAAGCTTTCTCCTGTCTCTGTGCATGTTTTGCCTGTGGGGAGCCATCCCTGGCATATGTCACTGAACTGCACGCAGGTACTGTTTGCCATGGACCAAGAAGCATACAAATTCTTTGTGTAGAGATGATCAAAGGCAAGTATTTGAGCCTGCACCCTCGCCTTGTTTTGTACACTAGCATTAAGGTAGCTGGAGAGGCCAGGAGAGGCAAGCTTCTCATTTCTAGTGGCAATGATCCAAAGGAGGATGTAACTGGAGAGGTACAGGGGGGGATGAGGCTTGTAGAAGGTGTCATCTGCCAGAGCCCAGGTCCCTGTTCCCCTCACAACACAAAGAACATGTTGTGGTCTGTGAGGCACTGCAGGGTCTTCCAGGCTCTTCCAGAGTCTTAGAGGTAGAGAGGCTATGCCCCATCTGCCCCACTGGGAAGGGTACTCAACATGGTATAAGAAAGTCAGTGCTGGTGTAAGGCAGCCAGATGTTGTGGGGGAGGATAGGGCTCGTTACTGGTTGCCAAAGCTGCTGTGAACACAGACTCACCGCAGTGGGAATGTCACCCTCCGCCTGGGCCAGACCCTGCCCACAACTAACCAAGCAGCTAGCAGTCTTCAACGAGCTTTGTCAAACTGACATTATGGTCAAACTGAGGCAGCTTTTCATGGGAATGATGAAATGAAAATTGTCCCTGACAAAAGGCAACTCCTGCTGCAGGTTTCAGGCTTTGACTTTGAGCTATGCTGCTGTGGTTCTTTAAAGCAAACCAAAAATAGGCAATTTTTAGTGGAATATTTATGCTTGGCTATGCTCTTTTGGGTTTTGGGGTTATTTTCCAAAACCAGATGAGATTTTCAAGCTGAAGCTCTCCGTCACTCGTCACTGTGGAAAGGACACAGGAGCATAGAAAATTTTAGGACTTAAAGCCTTAAAGCATTTGTCAAATTTATAATCAGCAGTCAAAAAGGGCTTATACCATGAAGCATGAGGTGATCTTAGCAATAAGTGATGCTACCAGGTCAGCTTAGAATATGTCTAAAATAGACTGTATAAGGCCTACTACACTCTGCTAGATTGAGTTTTTACAGTACTAATGTACTTCACCCCAGAGAGAAGTGTGTGGGTTTCTGGCAGGAGAGGAAGCAAGAGCTAGGAGGAAATGATGTGAAAATAGACCTAGACGCCTTCTTGCTTTCAGTCAGCCAGCTCTCCCTAGTCCCTGCAGCTGCCAAGAACTTCTGTATGACAATAGCAATAATACAAAAACCTGTTAAATATAGATCCACCTGAATTTAAATTGAGGAAAAGCATCTACAGTAACTAAGGTGTGGTGGATGTATCTCGACCATGGCATTGTTCTTAATTATTGAGCTCTGCACACCTGCAGCAAACATTAAAAGTAAAAAGTTTTCCAGCGTGCTGCTGCTTGCTAAGTGAAGTGAAGGCCTGACAGCTCTGTGTGGTTTTGCCTTCACAAACTCAAGACAGTGAAACTTTACCAGTTCTGCCTCCAGCCTTTCATTTCCCAAGATGCCAGTTATGGCATAGGTCTCCAACACATCCCAGACTCTTTGTCTCCCCTCTTTTTCAAGTCTTTGTGGCTGACAGTAACAGCATTGTCTGAGTATTCACAGAAGCATACATGTACCTCAGTACACGGGCACTTCCCTTAGAAAAGAGTTCCTTCACCTTAGTCTATGACAGGGGTGAATCTAGTTTCAGTCACTGTGCAAACCACCAGGCACTGTGGTTAGTTCTGCAGCTCTCTTATGTGATGGGACTGGGGCATCCCTGAAGGTTGACTTTACTAGACCTGTTTGACTTCTGATTCCTGGCTCCTGAGCGTACCACAAAGGTGGGTAGGGGGAGCAGCTGGGGGAGGCTGGGGATGTGCGGACTGAAGTGTTGACACTGCCTACAGCAGTCAGAAGTGCGGAGCTTGGTAGCTGGGCTTGGTAGCAGGGCTAAGCAGACGGGAAAGCATCACCATCAGGCCAAGGACAGATGCAGAGTGAGTCCTCTAGGGATCAGAGGTAACGAGGGAGCAGACTCTGCTTGAGGCACTTCATCATTCTGAATAGCACCTTATTTGCCCTGTAGACCGGGGGAATCAGGAGCATTGCTCACATCTGGTAGCAGGAACGAAGAATGTGTACGAATTATGCCTTCAGTTATAGCTTTCAGCCCAGTATCCTGTTTCCATTCTATTCATACAGCAGACTTTTCACCGGCGGTTGCTTCTTTTACTTCCACCTGTATGCCTGGCCATCTTTTATTTTGTATCCATATGTGCTAACAGTGTGGGATTCATGAAGAGAGCTGTCTGGCAGTTCAGAGATACAATGACTGCGTACAAGTATATTGTAGTGGCAGAGTGAGGAACTATGAAGTTCTCTGCTTTGCCAGGTGGGGAACAAGTAGAGCAGAACCATTGGGTATTTCCAGGTTACTTACAGGTAGTGCTGAAAACCTTGTGCCGGTCTTTGTTGCTAATCTGTTCAGATGTGTCCTGGGTTCAGCAGTAGCAGTCATTTTTCTCCTTCTTAGTAGCTGGTGCAGCACTGTGTTTTTGACTTGTGGCCTGAGA
>JANRGW010031189.1:46064-61478 GCA_024733675.1 Psilopsiagon aymara
ACCTTAGTTACTAAACTGTTCTTATCTCAACCTGTGGGAGTTGCATTCTTTCACTTCTCCTTCCCATCCCTCCAGGAACAGAGGGAAGAAAAAAGGGGAAGTGAGTGAACAAACTGCGTGGCTGATTTATGGCTTAAACCACAAGATGCACTTATGAAGAAGAAATATAAAGACAGGCTCACATAGCTGTTGTTTGGTTTCTGTGTGTGGTTCCTGAAAACAGGGGTACTGAAATTTGTGTTAACAAGTACCTAGTTTATGATACCTTTACTCCTCCATTGCTGAAAAGCTTCATACATCTACTTTCATCATGGGCACTGAAGGGCAATGAAGTGTGCAAGAAAGGTGGTGATCCCTCTGCTCTTCTTTATGATAATCCTGTTCCCCAAGTAGGAAAAAACTACAAGGAAGAAGAAATTATTTGCAATTGCCATCCCTGAAAGCAAAGTGAAGCTCTGGCAGACAGTGGGCCAGATAAAAATCACTCAAGACAAAATGCCGTTGCAGCTATCAGTGTCAGAGCTGAACACTCAGCTTTTGTTTCTTACCCTGAAGTCAGGAATAAAACTGTCTGAAGGAGGCTCCCATGTTGGCTCTCAGCAGACAGATCCTCTGAAGAACAAACTGGTGAATGACAGTACCAAACTTGCACATGGTCTGTTTTGGAGCTGGGTAAATGACAAAAAAAGTGTGGTAGGTTCAAAATCCTTCCAAACTGTGACCTCTTGATGCCTGCCTTGTACTCCTTGCTTGTGTTCTCTCCTCTCCATCCACCCACATTTCCTGCAGGCAAACATGTGGGTCACGAAGTGGTGTCACTCCTCTTGAAACCAGGCTATCAAAGGCCACAATTAACCCACAGCCCCATCCCAGTGGAGCATTTGACCTTGCTGATTATTAACAGCATGTTATGCAAGGGATAAAATTCTGCCTCCTGGGACCAAGATCCTATGCCTATAAAAAAGTGTAGACAGTGAGGGTGTATTCCTCTGCATGAGTGTGACTTGGCTGACCTATAGATATTTCTGACACGTAGCTAGATGTCGAGCCAGCCAAATAACGAGAGTCACCTTCCTTTTGTTTTGCTTCATTAAAGAAAAGAAAGAATTGCAAAAATGTCCAAAGAGCTTGGAGCTGTTGGTCCACTGACATTTTATCCCAAGAGTCTACAAGAAATGGACTACTCCTTAATGCCAGACTTCTAAAAGCCTTGCGATTGGAAATTTATGTGACTCTTAACCCCTCATGTTGTTACAGGTTGTGACCCCGGGTAGTTTAATAAGTCTATTAAAAGGGCTTCCCTCTCTACTGCATCAGAAGGCTGCTCAGGGGAGATAAGGAGGCAAGATTCAGTCCCAAGACTCTTATTTGCCGTCACTGGTAGTGGCAGGCAGCTGGGGCTGCTGTTCTCAGGGCTTCCTGGGAGTGCTTGGCTCTGCTGTGGCCGTGCTTGCCTCTCCCAGCTCAGCTCTGGCCAGACAACTGTCAGCATCTACGAAACTCTGCTCCACAGTGGCTGAACCTCCAAGGTATTGTTTCCATCCTCCCCATGGCTCCAGAATTGCTGGGAGCTCCCTTCTCCTGGCTTGGGGGATGTACTTGAGCCATGCAGAGCATCCACAGAGGCTGAATCCACTGTGGGATCCCACCAGCAGCCCTGGAAAGTAGGGGCAGGCAGCACTGTTCTGCTGAGTGAGTATGAACTGGAGGGCTTGCTCCTACTGAGGACAAGGAGGAACTTGGACACAGGGGTCCTGCTCAGGCAGAGCCCCACCACCAGGTATCTGCTGCCTGGGGAGTCTCCCTCTATGTGCCTCAGGGAAGGGAGTGCATACTCATGGTTGGACCAGCCATGTCTTCTTCCCCCTTTCCTCTGTATTGGTTTGGCATCTTCCTCCTCCCCTTGATGCGCCACCCCACTCAGCTGGTTGCAGCATACTTTCTCATCATGCTCAGCAGACATGAGGACTGAGGTGCTGCTGGTGTGCTATGAAGGAGGGAAGGAAGGAAAAAAGGTTGATTTCCATCCATTTTTCTCCTTCTAGCACCTTTTTCTAGGCTTCCTCACAGCAGCAGCCACTTAGTAGCAGCACCTGTGTCTGTGGTCTATGGAGTACAAGCGTGTGTATGCCTCCCAGTGTGCTTAGGCTAGTTATGGAAGCCCAGCTCTTGTTGGACAACCAGTGATGGTTGTGCCTTGTGTCAAATAAATTTGGTGCTTGGTTTGAGTTTTGAAGTTACAGTAAATTGCACAGCTTTGAGGAGAAAAATGTTGGTTCAGCTCAGGAACAATAAACAGTTGCCTTTGCTGGCCAAAGTCAGCCAGACCTCAGAGCCCCTCAGCCATGATCCATGGGGCTCTTAATTTCATGGCCAAGCCCCAGACCTGTAGCACAGGTGGTCTTGTTGAGTGAGGGAAATTTGAAGATACTGCCTTGGGAAACCACAGGCTTGCAGGGAGACACTTGGTGAGCTGGCAGCCCACAGCTAAACCAGCTCTTCCAGAGATTGCATGGGTTTGGCATCCTCCAGCAGAACCTTGATTTACAGGACAATCCTGGGCCAAGCCTAATTTAGCACCGTTTTGTGGTGCTAAATCATGGTTAAGTCTATCAAGCTTTTCAAAGTTACCTTTGCAGGGAAGAGGATTAGAAATATCCTGTTGTTTGTCTCAAGTATATTTTTCAGTGGAAGTCAGTTGCTGTTTTCCTAGCACTTGATATTAAACACATTTCTCCATCCCACACACTGCTCTTTGCAGCACAGCCCCTTCATATTCCTGCCAGCTCACAGGTTGACAGCAGTGAGGACGTCTCTCAAATGGCACAGGAGGAGAAACTGGGCTTTTATTAACTATGCTTGCATTCCTCAAAGTAATACCAAGCCTGGAGTTTTGGTATTACTGTTCCTTTTCTCTGCTCCTAGTTTGAGTATTTGCCTCCCTTTCCTCCCTCCCCAGCTTCAGTAAAAACCAGCATTGCTTCTCATGGTGCAAACCAGCCTTGCTTAAATCACATTCACAAAGAGCGGTGCACAACAATTCCAAGGCACACTGCTGAGCTGTGGGGAAGCAGAGCTGAGCTTTGCAAGAAATAAAAGTCTGAGTGTGTTGCTGTGGCAGAAGAATAGCAAATGCAATGATTTAAGGAGAAAAGATGAGTTCTGACAGGTGATTTGAGCTCAGGCAGGGAGTCAGACTCTTGAGTCACTGGGGAGACAGAGCACCATATGACCAAAATCAATGTTCTGGACTTTGTGATGTAGTTATTGGGATTATTAAAATGACCGGATTTGCCCATTGAAGTGTACAGGATGAAACATATGGTACTAAACAAGCCAGCAAAGCAGTCAAGGGGCTGCTACATGAAGGGATGTATACGTAAACATAGTGGGGCAAGGCAAAAGCCATGTTCCTGTAAGTTAATTTAGCTGTGTTTGCTGTAATGACAATGTAATTATAGGAGTGCAATTCAGGAGATTTATCTTTTTAATTAGTAAAGTCTCATGTCCTTCAAAAGCCTCCTTTCACAGCTACAGAGCCACCTGCGTCAAAGTGCAGTGGGGAGCCCCCGCTTACTCAGAGCTCCTGTGCTCCCTTTCGCCCCATGCTGCAGGACTGCCACAGCTCTGAGCAGATGGTCCCGCACCAAACGTTTCCTTCCCATGTCACTTACCATTAATTAATTGGAACATTGTTAGCGTGCATCATAATTTCCTTGGACATTTTCCTCATGTCAATGTATTTCCTTTCAGTGGTCCCTTAAATGCACATGCATACAAACCTATATTGCCTGGTATTGGAAGTTCCTCAATAGTAATTTCAGCTGAAAAGATTTTTTGTCCTGAAAACTCAGTGCATTAACAGTGCTCCCTGAGCTTGTTATGCAGGAGAAAGCCAAACTCTAGGAGATCTGCCAAGAGCCAGAACCCAGCCTTATAAAAGGCAAGTTGTGCCCAGGTAGTACATACCTCCTCTCACAGAGAAGGGGACCCTGTCAGAGGGGCACTGTCACTCATACACACAGAAAGCCAAAAGACACATGGTTTACCTGAGCACTTGATCTGGCCATTTTTTGTGACCCTGTATGTGCTTCCTCCCCTCACTGAAGTTGGCTTAACTACACTGTGTGGGACCTGCTAGAAGAAAAGCCTAATGAAACTCTCCAAAGTAGCATAATGTTATCACTGCATTTTCAAATACTGGTTATAGACTTTTCGTATTCTGGAATTACAATAGAGTAAAGGCTTATGTCTGCATCTTTGCTGTGTTTCTGGTAGCGCCAATACCCAGAGCACCAGCCAGGGCCCTGGTGAAGACAGTGGGATTCTGTATGTGTGTGGTGAAGGATCTAGCTTGGTGACTTTGACATAAGAAACTAAGAACACGGATGACAGTAAAACTTGGCACCAATGCAGAATTGCATTGATTAAAAGTATGATACTGTTATTTTCTTTCTTTTTAAGTGCTGGGAGGGGAGGAAGGAGTTGCACCATGCACAAAAGTCCAAAGAAACCCTGCAAAGGATATGTACCTGAGTAAAGCATCACTTGCCTGCCCTCAGGGAGCAAGGGGCCTGGACATCTCACAGGAGGCACATGTTGTCCCCATGCCTCGGCCTCCTTGGGGGACATCAGGGCTGAGCAGATGCATGGGTTCAGGTTCAGAGCATCCCAGGTGGCATCTGCAGGGCAGCTGGGAAGATGGGCAACCACTGGCACCCTGCAGTTCCCTGCATGGCAGCTTAAGCTCCATTTCCCATATTGGCAAGGAAAACACCCAGTCTGGAAGGCAGGGAAAGGGGTATGAGCTGGTGTGACTGAAATGAGTGCCTCCCCTGGCTTCACCAGTTGCCAGTGCGCCTCTGTCCTCACCACCAGCTGAAGCAGAAAAGAAACATTTGCAAATGCCTCCTGACATAAACACTTCCTCTGGGGAATTGATGGAGGTGTTCTACTAGTGCCAACCTGCTGACAGCACCAGGCTCTTGGGAGGCTGTTAGAGCAAAAGCATCGCTTTGGTGTTGCTGGCACTCAGGCAGTCCCTGGACTGGTGGTAGAAGAGCACAACAAGCTGTGAAGACGAAGACATAGCAGGAAAAAATGATACTTCTGAGAGCAAAAGAGACTTTCAGGAAAAACATATAAGCTTCAATACACGCAAAGTGCAACACCAAAAATGCAAATGACAGGTGAGTCCAAAAAGGTCTTCTGTTTTTCTTCTTGCAGTTTTTTTACTTACAGCTGAGATCTCAAGGCAAGCAGAACTAACAACATGAACACTTACGGGGAATGAGCGTTGTATTTTTTAGGTGATGCAAGATTTTTCACTCCTGCTGAGTTTAGTACAGATTTGAGCACAAGATTTCCTCTAAGAGATGCTCACAAAAAGCTGCATCACAACAAATGGTGGGTGAGCTAACCTGACCTTATGCATACCCACTAATTTCCTTCCCTTCTGGAATCTAAAGCCATTTACAAGAGGAGTGAGCAGATGAATGGATGAATTAAATCTTACATAACCTTTGGGAGGTGGAGACAGGCAACACTGTTTTCCCATTTTAAAGGTGACAATTAAAGCAGCAGCCTGTCACCAATGGTTTGTTTCAAAGGTGTCAACAAGCGGGAGCAGAGGAAGCCTAGCTAATAGAACATGTCTCTTTCTCTCCACAGTGTATAAAGTCAGCAGAGGGCAACTAGCTCAGAGGAATCCAACGCTAGCAATTTTTTTGGCTGATTTTGGATTATGCACCAAAGCGAGCAGCAAGACGAGAAAATGCCCCTTTCAGTTTTGATTAGAAAAGATGCTCTTCCAGGCCTATCTGGGTAATGACAGCTACATATGAAGTGACCAAGGACACCTGGTGTCTGTAATTAAATAGATCTGCTCCTTGTGTGAAACCAGTTTATCAGCCAGGGAGCTGCAGGCTCAGATATTGCCTGTGGTACAGCCAGCCTTGTCACTTGTAGCTCCGCCAGCTGTGTGTGTGTATCATGAGCATGAGCAGAAGACTGCTCTCTGAATTGCTCAGGAGCACAAGCTGTAGGTGCAAGAACCACCCAGTATCTTCATCAGGTTTTGTGCTGTGATATCAAAGGGGCTGGTAGCACAGGTTTCTTCTTGGACTGAAGTCCACAGATAAGTGTTGGAGGAGGTAAAGATGGAGGGAAAGCAGAGAGAGCCCAGGGCCATACTTCTTACTTGACAACCTTTTTGATTTGCTGTAAGAGTTGTTGTTTTGTTCATCCCACACCACTTCTTTCTAGGACATGGATACCCCTTTCATCAGAAATATGGCCAAACTCAGTGCTATGCCTGTGTCAGGCATAAACATGTCCTGTTTTACCACCAGCTTCTTGAAATTTTTTTTAAGCTATAACCTGTGTGTTCTTAAAAAGGCCTTTAAACCAAATGCTGCTTAAATTTGGTATGCTCTTGATCTGGATGAGAATCCAAACTTTGTCTCCTTTTTGAAAAACCCATCTGAATGGGACTTGCATTAACAAATGCTGCTTCAGGACAATAGCTTGCCTTATGGTTGACTCTAAGCAAGTCTCAGTGAGCAAATACTTATTTTAAATGTGAAACTTTTGCTATCTGTGCACCCCTAGTAGCTGAAGGGATTTGTGGTACACTGGATCACTGCATGAAACTGAGAAAGGCCTTACTCATTGCTTCCAAAAAGGCTACTAAAATATCCCGTAAGAAGATAAGTTGCATAGAAGGTGTCTGTGTAGCAGATTAAACATACCTTAGCCAGACAGTGTTTCATGGTTAGACCAACCAGGCACTGCCCCTTCTCTTCATAAACCCCAGTCCACTATATCATTTCTTTTTTAATGTGCTTTACCTGGCTTCCTGCTGAGGATGATCTATGCTCTTTGTGGAAGCAGAAACTAATGTTATTCTGGGGAAGAGAAGAGGAAATAGAATTTAAGCTGATCATTTAATTTTCATCCAGAAAATTCTGGAGACTGAGCAGCATTTTTTTTTTTTTCAGAAGAAATTGTGTGTTTTTCTCTTTACTTTTACTGAAAATGTAATAGATAAACCTTTTCTAAGCTATATTTTGCATGAGTGGATATATAAAACGATAAAAGCCAATGAACCAAATTTGCTTCTTGGAAGGTCATATGTAACTCCAGGAAAGTACATTGAGATGAAATACACCTGTGGTTAAATCCTCTGGGAAGAGGATTGAAGTGCTTACTGAAATCAATGAAGCAGTCTTTTACAGCAGGAAAGCCATAGTCTGCATGCTACTAAGTGAATCATACAGCTATTCGCCAGTGGTGAGGCAGAGGAGCTCCATTGCCAGGGATTGTGGTTGCTTTTACCTTGGCATTGTGCTAGATGAGAACAAGAGAAAAGTGGTGGTTGGTCTGTCCCCTGTGGCTTGCACCATCCTCTCATCAGCTGTGAGCAGACAGGCTTCAGTAAAACAGCAGTAAGAAGAGATATTGCTGGCTTTTTAGTGACAGGCCAAGGTGACACAGGGGAGAAGTAGCAAAGGTCAGGTTGCCCAACTCTGACATCTGCCTCAGCCACAAACCCAGCCATCATCACCAGCGTTCTGCAGCTCATAGAAGGCAGATTGTAGGACTCAGATTCAAGCCTGCAGACCTCAGAGAGATCAAGCTCCCGATGGCTTTAATGGCTTAAAGTCAGGAGTGTCCAACCCTTCTCTCAGTCTTTCTTATCCACGTTATTTAAAAAGGTCAGATTATGAAAATAAATCCATTTCTCTGAAAAAATATGTTTAGGCATGTGTAAGAGAAGAAAGAGGGAGGCGCAGCAAATGCTCACAATGTTTTAATTTCCGTGCTAAGGCTAGATGCTTGTTCTTAGATTCTTCCTACAGTCAATGGCAAGAGAATTTCCTCCAACAAAATAGATTCAGAGCCTTCCCACTACCTGCCTGCAGCTACAGCTTCTGATCACCTTGCAGCGGGTCAGCTCCCATCTCTGTGCCACATCTGAAGGCAATATCTATCCAATGTACTGCATCTTCCTTCCCTTTCATTCCCTTCCCATTCTCCTGCATGCAGAGCATTCTTTGGGAGTTTATGGATCTGGGTTTATATAGGACACATCAGAGCTCTCTGAACTGTTAATCACTGTTATTCCTCTGTATCCTGTCACCAAAGTAATAGTCTTCCCAGGCCACCTGCGTCCTTACCACTCTTTTAAGAAGGCCATTATTGTTTTGGCCGCTGTGATTAAAGTACCTACATGAGCAAAGGTACGTTTTCACCAGCTTTGCCAGTCCTGCACAGGGTAGCTGTGCCGCTCATCTGTTGGACTTCTATGAACTCTCCATTTTAGCTGCTGTCTTTAACTTACCTCCCCCTTCATTGACATGGGTCAATCAGGGCCCATTTGTAACAAGTATTTCCACTCAGGGTCAGAAAGTTAGCATACTCAGAATATTTTTCAACCAAAAGTCAATTTCTTCTTTTGGGGGGAAGGGAGGTGAAGAGTGAGGAAAAAGAAAAGACACCAAAGAGACAGAGAATGATGGGCAGCTGGTAGATAAGGGAAGCAGTGAAGTGGAAATTAAAGCTTCCATATCATTGCAAACAGATAAATTCATGCACTGCACTAGGATGTCACAGGCTGTAATCACAAAAAGAATCAAAGATACATAATAGCACCATTACTGGAAAATATGAGAAAGGGTTGAAAGATAAGGTGTCATCAAAACTCTCTTACACTGAATATTTTACCTCCATTTTGTGCAAAAATAGGCAAGGAAATTGTTCTTTCTGCCCCCTATTATAGGCAAGTTATTGCCCTTTTTCCACATATCCTTCGGTTTAAAACACAAATAAAGGCACTACCTAACTATATGACAGATGAAGTCATAAAACACCATACGAAAAGTCCAATATTAGAAGAACATTTAGGTTTTCTAGTCTGTGAAGCCAGCTGCAGGGAAATGGCTGTGATAAAGGTGCCCCTGGAGTTTTCACAACTGCAACCCTGTGTGTGTGTACCCATTACCACACAGACTTCCACTGCACCCTCGTGTAATCATTTTGTCAGAACCTTTGCTTCTTCCTTTTTAAGGATGGATACTGTGCAGCTGTGCAATGAAGAGTGTACCTGCCCTGGATTTCTTTCTAGCCTTATAGAAAAACACATAGCCCAGTATCTCATGCAGAGCCTGATGAAATGCCTGTGTCAGTCATCAGGAACTCTCTATGCAACCTTGAACATGCCCCAGGTTTTGCCCTCTATTTTTATCCTCAGGGTTTCTGTCCTTCTTCCAGCACCTGAGATACCCTGAAGAGCTATATATGAGGGAATGGTTTACCCATTTTCCGGCCACAGAGCTGAAGCAGAGAGATGAAGCAACTTGCTCAGATCTGCCGCAATTCAGACAGAAAGTTTAATAACGGGGAAAATTTTCAGCAATTAAAATATTTTCTTTTTTTTCAAATGGAAATGCCCAGGCAGCACTTTCTGTAATGTAGAAAACCATACATGTAGAATTCTACATTACTTTCTGTAATGTAGAACACCATACACACATATGTTTAGCTCTGTGTGTAGGTATCTCTGTGATTACACATACACTACAAATTCCACCCAGAAGCCGGCGAGTTGCAAGAGACAAGATTTTGAAATAGAGGACAGTAAATAAACAATATAAACCAGCAGCAAATGTAGGAGATTATCTGTGTTCATAATCCTCCCACATTTAGCAAAATACCTGCTTGCACTGAGTGGATCTACTTTTCCATAGCAATAAAGCTTTTCTGTATTGACAGATTAGTGAATTAAGCTTCATCTGAGAATTAATAAAACCTCTCTGGCAGATTTACTAACTCCTGGGCTTCTTGAGGATGGATATAAATGCTGAAAAGGAATCTGAGTATGAATCTTACACTTTTGCTCCATGCCTTTCCAAATTCAGAGCTTTAAAATAACTTAGGTCTTTGAACAAGTGTCCAATAGTCTGATCTTTAACCCTCAGCAAAGATTTGTGATATTGTTGGGGTCACAAGAAGCTGAAATCAGAAATGCTCGGCCAGTAGCTCCTTCCTTTCCTCACCAGTGAACCAGGGTCACTTCCTGACTTTAAAGACTCCTCTGTGCATCAGTGCTAACAACCTGACGAAGAAGCCAGGTGGCTGTCTGTGTCCTTTCAGCATTTCCCAGTTGGTAAGGACAAACCACGACTTTGAATCTTCTTCCATCTCAAGGTCTGCAATTCCTCCCTGAAGGGATGGAGCCAAGAGGGGAAAAAGGCAGGATGGCTCTCATGGACCATCTGCAGTCAAGCCCTCAGGGCACCAGCTCCAGCAGAGCTGCCTGCCCATACTTCACTATCACTGGCAGTGTGTGGTGTGCAGTGGGAGGTCAGTGGCTTATGCAGCAGACGGGGTTATAACCCCTAGGCATGGGGAAGGGCACTTTCATTCAGATTTTCACCGCTTCATGACTTCCCAGAGATATGAAACCAACTGACACTGCAAACACCACCTGAATCCCAGACATTCCCTCAAGGCTTCGCTTTGGTTTCTGGTGCAAAAGATGAATGCGTCCCCACAGCAAAAATGCTGTAATGGATAAATAGCAAGGAAACAGTTAACAATGAAGAAAATAAAAGCTAATGTTTTTGAAACTTGAGGCTAAATGGCAGGTAAGGAGGGTGCTTAATTTCTACTTTCTGATTATAAACAGCAGAGTAAGAGGCCCACAGCCCACATCATGAAAAAATAGTGTGGTTTTGGCATAGGATAATTACAATTTAAGAAAGCTGAGCTCTGTATTCAGACTCAAAGACTTCCTACAAGAATAAGGCCTGGAAGAGTGTCCCTGGCTGATGTACGGCAAGTCATTTGAACAGGAGTCTGTTGTGTGGCATTAAAGAGAACATATTTAATACCATGTGCCACATACTGCCGTGGGTCAGGTGTGTTTTCTTTGTTACACTTTTCATGAGGTCATTTCACTAACAAGCAGGTATGGGTGGAAAGTGATCATGTTGATTCATGCTGTACTACTCAATCAATAAGCCCAGGGGTCAACAGGGATCCCAGCGTGGCTGATGTTGCAGCTTGTTAGCAAAGCTTCAGAGCCGTGGCGTGAGAAGAGTCCATTGGTGATACTCTGACACACATTACAGCAGTGTAACGTTTTGCCGTGGAGACCCAGTTGGCCTCTCCAAAAATCTCACTTTAAAATCATGTAAGATTGCTTCTGTGTCCCTGTCACCCACCTCACTTTCCTGCCCCTCTCCCTTCCTGGAGGGCTGTGAAATAAGCCAAATGATTCTTGGAGGACTGCTGCAGATTATCAGTGAGGTGACATAAAGCTGCTTAGAGGTACCCCCAAGAAAAGAGCATGAGAAGGGACAACTGTTGTTATTTTAGTGGCTTTGAGAGCACCAAAAGGTGCCTTGTTTGTGCCAAACTAAGCCTAAAACTGAGGCCATAGTAAGAAACTCTGCAAATCCACATCCTTAGTCACTCTTCTGTTTCTTCCTAAGTTTGGCCTCTGGGATGAAATCATTGGTTGTAATTTTTCCACTGACCAAATAAAGAGGAACCAGGACTTCCTCCAATGTCTACTATAATAACCTCTCACACAAGATGGTGCATAGGGACTGTACAGCCTAAATGAACAAGAGACCAGCTGGCTGCATTACTGTAGTGCATTGCGTCCTCTGTACTGATGTAGCAGATAGGAAAACCTATACCATGCTGGAAACAGAGGAGCTACTTCATTTATACCTCCTATCTCCTCCTTGATGCAAGAATCCATGGCTTTTATGGTCCTCTCCATTAGATTCAGCAATTTGAGCTTTGTGGTACAACCATACATAAGTGCACCCTGTTCAGAGCTTCTTACTCCAAAAGAAATTTTGCCTGGAAAAATACAGCTAAGGAGGGCTTAGTTAGAGAGATCATGGATTGCAACTACAGATACCCCTAACCGCAACCTGCCCATGATAAGATGGAAAACGCTGCCTTTGAAAACAAACTCCCTTCAATTATTTTTTGCACTCTCAGACCTAAAGACCTCGCACACATTGCAAGAACAGCCAGCATCACTGCACTGAAGGTTGTGTCAGCAGCACTTGTGTTATAAAGCCTCTTTTTCCCAGGAGCCTACAGCTCAGCTGTGAAATTTCCTCCAGGCTCAAGCTTCCTTTCAAAGTGCTAGCTAGGAAGTGATTTTATTTTCATTAGTTTTGACTATTTTTATAATATAAACAGGAAGGAGAACATATGTAAATCATACTGAAAGGCAAAAAAAGAAAGGCACATGTTTTTATTTAATTCACTTTGTTTTTCTCACTTTCTCACATTTTGAAAATTTACATTTAAAATAGTATGCCACAGCAGCTGATCACATGCAATGAGGTCTTGTCTTTAATCACTGGGTAAAAATAAGATAAAGATCTGAAAGGCTAGGCCCAATTCTGATCTCATGCATCTGACTTCAAATATTTGACTTAAGGGGCTCTCTTTGTAAATGAAATCAAAACCAGACTTATTGTCTTGCAGAAAAGAGTTGTTTTCCTTTATGTAGCATATCTAACCTGCAGCCCCTAATTGGTCTAATGATTAAGTAGCACATTATTTTTCAGACACTCAAGCTCTTACAGATAAATCTCAACGAGACATTGTTTGATTTAAAATCAGTATTAGTGATTTGATGGCTAATGACTTGTTATAAACTTCCACTGGCACAGAGACAACACAACCTACCCTGGTAACAAAGCATTGTATATGAGTGTTTCATAGACTTTTAATTATGATTATCAATCTTCTTTTCTGTCTCATTCCCTCTCTCTCTTGAGTCCATGTGTTAATCTGTATGTTGCTCTGTAAGTAACTGCGAAAAGTGAGGCCCTATCCTAAGGAACCTGATGAGATTTTCCATGAGACTAAGGATCTGTAGAGCCTGACTCAGTTATAAACAGGGAATGGGTGCTCCTTTAAATGATTTGCCCAGGCTGCATGGCATCTCAGCCATGCTGCAGAAAGCACGGCATAAAGATGGGAGTGAAGGCAGTCCCCATTCCCCACTAACCCTTCATGACTGTGCTCCAGGTCCAGTCCTTGCAGCTGGTGTTTGTCGGAGAAAGTGGGCAGTCCCATAGCCTCACGCCAGGTCCTGTGGGATGTATGCAATGTCACAACTCTGCCTGATGAACAAGACTTGCAAACACACCCATCCTTTGCAGATGTTGCTCTACACCACCCCCCTGAACCTTATGAGGGGTCCTCACTCAACAACACTTATTTACTAGGACAGTGTTGATGAAACTTAGCCAGTCTTTCCAGCTCTCCTGAAGTATCTCAGAAATCCTGCAAAGCAAAGTATCTTCTGATGAGTCCTGGTGATTAAAACACGAAATGCATGAAGCAGAACTCTCATGGTTTGTTTTGTGGGTTTCTTGCTTGTGTCTTTGCCCTTCATACTTTTCTGCTGACCATTTGCTTTATCTCCTCTTTTCACGCACCTTTTGCAGTGACAGAAGAATTACAGATGTTTAAAGATTCATTGCTAAAATATGTGCGTTAGAATTACATTAATTTGCAGTGAATCACTAGATTTTGCAAATTAGAAAGTTACTAAATGCAATGTAAGAGCAAGAATTGTGCATTATAATACATACTCTTTTCATTTCTTTGGACAGTTGTAGTTCAGTTTGTAATTATTGATTGTAATCCTCCTTAATGTGCTAGTAAATGTGCTGGTTTATATTTAGTAAAAAGTGAAGTCTTAGTAAAATGTGAAGTCATTACAGCACTCAGCTGTTAATTATTGCTTAGGGATAAAGGGAAGACTACAAATTTTGTGCAGGTTAATGAAGCATGAGTCAGCTGGCTCCTGCTGCAAGGTATGGCTGAATATCATATGTGCTGCTGTAGATACAGGCATTCCACAGTCTTTGTTTTTTATTGGCTGTAGCATCAGCACTTGAAAATGGGTCTTAAGAGACACATTACAGAACTGTGAAAGGCTGACAATAGCAGGGGAAAGTCTGATTTGAACCATCTCCCACTGAATTCAGTCGGACTTTGAGTTCACAGTGTCCATGTTGGGCCACTAAAAGAGTCACTGATGTTTCCCTTGTGCTGCTTGGAGTAGTAAGAATTGCAGATTGTCTGCATTGACTCCAGCCAGTTTTACCAGGTGGACTGATGAGTATGCAAATGGCTGCTTTACATTTGTGTGCATTCATGGGGGTATGTGTGCCTGATCATCAAAAGCACTATGTAAACCAGCAAAGTTTGGAACCCCTCTATTGACCCATTTATTCCTCAGTGAGTGGACAGAAAGGCCAGAGGGACACTCACTTTGCAATGCTACCTAAAGCTACCACATAGATTTTGTGCATACTGCTAACTTGGCCATCTGCTTGAACAAATTTTTCATACAGCCTCTGTGATAGTATTTCCTCTACCTTACAACTTGAAACCTTTTGTTTAGTTGGCAAGAGAGACCCTTTGGTTAATACAACAAATGAGTATTCACAAATGCCTGTAAAAATAAAAGCTGCTGACTCACATCACTGGTGCCTCTAGTCTCTTTTATTGCCTTTTACAGACATGAATTGGTTCTGACTTGCAGAGTGACTTGTAGAAACCAAAACATCATAAATACCAGCAGCCAAAAAAAGCTGTGCCCACATACCTCTTCTGGGTCTATTTTTAAAAAACCTCCAATAATTATGTTACATTTATACAGCAATTGCAAATGGAAGAGAATACAAATCCTGGTTGCAATTCTTTCATTGTCCCAACCAAAGAAGAAATTCTATGGCAGCCTTGGTCACAGGTTGTACAGCAAATCACTGCTGATGCTCAGAGTTATTAGCCCTAGAACAAACTGTGAACTAACGCAAACTCTTAAACTCTTGTGAAGAAAGAGCAGTCCTGTAAAAACAATTTCCTCTTTGCAGAGGCTTCATGAATGGGAAGAAAAAGTTGCATTCATTATATAAATCAGTAACAGCAAATAGTTGTAGGCTCTCTAGTCCTGAGTGTTCACATTAGAATTAATAAATTCTGACCCTTCAGGAAGTTTGTTTTGACCCTCAGCAAGTTTGCCAATGACACCAAGCTGGGTGGTTCAATTGACAAGCTGGAGGGAAGGGATGTCAGATAGAGGGACCTTGAGAGATGGGCCAATGCCAAGCTTATGAAGTTCAACATAGTGAAGTGCACGGCCCTACACCTGAGTTGGGGCAATCCCAGGCGCAGCTACAGGCTGGGCAGAGAAGAGACTCAGAGCAACCCTGAGGAGAAGGACTTGGGGGTGTTGGTTGATGAGAAAGTTAACATGTGCTGGCTCCAGTGTGTGCTTGCAGCCCACAAAGCCAACTGTATCCTGGGCTGCATCAAAAGGAGTGTGACCAGCAGGTCAAAGGAGGTGATCCTGCCCCTCTACTC
>JANRGW010031189.1:61578-115425 GCA_024733675.1 Psilopsiagon aymara
CCTCAACATAAAAAGGACATGGAACTGTTGGAACAAGTCCAAAGGAGGGCCACGAGGATGATCAGGGGGCTGGAGCACCTCCCGTATGAAGATAGGATGATAAAGTTGGGGCTGTTCAGCCTGGAGAAGAGAAGGCTGCATGGGGACCTCATAGCAGCCTTCCAGTATCTGAAGGGGGCCTGTAAGGATGCTGGGGAGGGACTCTTCACCGCGGACTGTAATGATACGGCAAGGGGAAATGGGTTTAAAGTTCAGCAAAGGAAGTTCAGGTTAGATATAAGGAAGTTCTTTACTGTAAGGCTGGTGAGGCACTGGAGCAGGCAGCCCAAAGTTGTGAATGCTCCATCCCTGGAAATGTTCAAGGCCAGGCTGCGCAGAGCCTTGGGCAACATGGTCTACGGTGAGGTATCTCTACCCATGGCGGGGGGGTGGAACTAGATGATCTTAAGGTCCTTTCCAACCCAAACCATTCTATGCCTCTAAGTTACCAAGCAACTTTAACTCACTGCCTGAGTCTGCAGGCAGAAGGGAGTTTAGTCTTTCCTCTCCTGGAACAAACAAATAGGCATGTGCTAGGGTGGGTAAGACCCCCTATCTGAAAGGTTTCATGAGAATGCTGTCTGCATGTGTACAATAGGGTTCTTTCCTATTAATAGGCAACTTTTAGCTCTTGGTTATCATATCAAACAAGGCGTTTTTTTGTAGGCAAAAGTTTTCTCTGTGCACTTACCTAGCAGGCACAGAAGTTACTTACCACAGGAAAGTTCAGCCACAGGATAGTTTGCCCCATAATATTTCCTGGTGTCTTTAATGAAAGGAGCTGGTCTCTTCACCCAAGCTGCTGGTAGTGAGGTTTGCACAGAAAGACAAATTGCTTTTCATTACTGGTGTTGTCAGCTGGCAATGCCACCACCTAATCCTTTGTCTAAAATAAAATTAAAGATTTTTTTTCCTAAATTTTCTGCAGTTTTTTTCCATGTAGCTTTTGAGCAATTGGGGAGGGTGGAAACTCAAAAGAGAGGGCGTCATGTGTGAAATCAAGCAGCAATTGTTAGATATGTTAATTATTCATATCAGCTGGTGTTTTCCTAATATTTTCCTGCTCTGTGAATGTGTTGTGAATGACATTTCTTATACATAGAGGGCTGCTGTGAAGAAACCTGAATTGTGATGGCTGAAGCTCCCCACGAGGCCAGCCTGAGCACATAGCTGGGTTGTTCCCCTCTTGCGTGGTGGTGTCCCACTCTGCCCAGGCTAGCAGTGCCGCTGCCACACCACCTTAACAACCCTTGTTCACCAAGGAGTGATTCAGTCCCAGAGAGCTGTATCTGTCCCCACAGCAATTCTCACTGTGGTTCCTGTAAAGGATTTTGTCAGGGTTTGTGTGCAGCAAAGACTCAGCTCGCATCAGGATGGGAACAGCCTGGCTTCACTCTTCTCCAAGCTTTTCTGCTTTGGCAATGCAGACAACTAGCCCTCGTGATCCTAGGACAGAGCTTAGTACCACTAATTCAAGTCAAAATGAGATGTTCTTGAGGTTCTATATTTAATCTGGCATCTCTAGGGACACTCCCTCTTGCATACCATGTGTCTGCCTTCTCCTGAGGATCAAGGGGTCACTTTAGGCAAAACCATGTTAAAATGGTACCTGCTTCTGCCCTCTCCAGAGCCGCCATCTGGCAGCCATCAGTCATGAAAATGCCACACAGCTGGGACATGATCTTGAGTAATCATCTGGGTTCACAATGCAAAGCTTCCCTAGGTCTGACAAAATCCATCATCAGATGAAAGTCTGGCATCACTTTCCAAGTGAGAGGCAAAGTAAGACCTGCGTATGAGCACCCACTTTGGACATGACCATGACTATTACCCAAACTATACCTTTTTATGTTTTTTGTGCCACACTAAGGAGGTGCTTAACTCATAAGTGAGACTATGAGGAAAAAGACATGACTATGGTCCTAGGCTATTTATGTACTCAAATTGAGACAATTTAGCAGATGTCAGTATGCCTTGCATGAGCCTAAAGACGGGATTCTTAGAAGAACCACAGCATGGAAGCTGGCATCACTAGCACTGAATTTGCTGTGGGAGTTGTTGCGGGGGCTGCCTTCACAGATGAGAAGAGATAGGGAAATATTTGGCTGGAAAGTGTTCAGGAAGAGAAACAATGACAAAACAACTTTTTTTCCCCCATTGTTACCTCTGCATCAGCTGAGTAGGCAGGGTGTTGTCTGTGCCACCTGCCGTTGGCGTGCAGAATCTAATTCATGAGCACCACTGAAGATGGTGTCACCCCCTGGGACCTCAGTGGGCGCATGATCAGTGCCAGCATTCTCAAGGGGAGAGGGGAGGGAAGCAGGGAAGCTGGCAAAAACCATGTAAATGCTTCTGACTTGGGATGCCACATCCTGCTGCCATCCCTCTTTGCTGTTCCTCCATGTAGCTGAAAAGGACAAAGCAAGTGTTGCCATTCCCAAAGACTGTGGGGGCAGCTGGACTTTAAAATTAAAGTGAACTCTAAGAGGGCTGCTGCTGTGCCTTCCTCAGAGCAAGGGGGTGCTCCAGGGATGGAGCACCAATCCTGAGTGTTGTAATTGCTTCTTGTTCGCTAAAGCCTTAGTCCTCTTTGGCAGCTCAGGCAGTGGCTGTAATGGTGCCTGCCTGTAGGAAGGCAAAGAGCCCCACACCAGTGAGCACTGGGCTGTAGGAGCTGGGGAAGCGGTAGCAGTGCTGTCTGCTGATGGTCTGGGCACTGCTTGGCAAGGCAGGTATTTTCCCTTCATGCTCGTTCTGCAAGGGAGAAAGGCTTATCTTTTATGTGCCATTACAAGCAGGACTGGGAGTCCATGGATGAATTAGATATAAATGTGGAAACAAGCAATAAAAGTGCACAGTGGAGACAGTGGTTGTAATGCAACCAGCAGATTTCTGGGCGTTGCAGAAGACTGGGGGCACTCACAGGGATCAGCTCCTACCAGGGCTCTGCTGTCCCATCAGGGAACTGCTGTTCCTCAGTTACACACTGTTCATGCTATTTGTAAAATCGATATATGCATGAGCAAAGAAGTAGCCCCAAGTTTGCTTTTCTTGTAAATTCCCATAGGAAACAAGCACTGTGAATAGAAAAAGAAGAAAGTTTTAACCAAGTTGTTACTTTTATACAGAAAAAAAACCCCTCCATATCCTTGTCAAAAAATATTTCCTCCGCCCCTTCCTTGCCTTTGAAAGGAGTTAAATAGCTATTAAAAAGCACCTTCTTTTTTTAAAAGACAATTAACATTTTGATTAAAAGGAGCTTTTAAGTATTTATATGATTGCCTCTTTTGTCCCTCTGGCAGCATCTGTCTTGTTGACTGCTCAGCATCTGGCATGTGCTGCCTCATGTCAAGAAGGCCCTGATTTCTCATTCAGACAGGGGGTGGGTGAGGGAGCAGACGTATGTATACATGGAGAGGCTTTTGCCAGCAGAATAAGGCCATTTCCCTGGCTGCCACTGCTGCTGGTTATTTGGCCACAGTACTTCCTTCCCTTTCTTCCTGCTGCAGCATGCTGTGGGTACCAGATGGCCAGCTCATTGGGGTCAGCTCCCCATCACCTTGCTTCTGTGTGCAGCATTGCCAGGCAGGGCATCTTAGGTCAGTATTCCCGAAATTCCTTCTGCTTATGGATGAGATGCCTTTTTCCTCTTACTTGCAGGCTCTCTTGTTTTACTGTGGATCATAAGGAGGCATGGTGGGACATCCAAAGCACTCAGCATTGGCCTGGAAGATGGTGTTTTTCCTCCTGGGGCAGCAGAAACAGGCTGAAGCAGGCTGAAGCAGGCTGTCACAGTGCACTTGGGAAAACCCCAACACACCGTTTGGTGTGCTCACATCAACCACACACACAGCAGATCTTTAGGTTTTGCAGGAGCAGCCTTATTTTTTGCATATTCGTTTCTCTAAAACTATCTTTGGTAACACAGCTGATGACTCACACAAACATTAGTCATACTTTACACTGTGTATAATTCCTTGCCTTGCAGAATTTCAGAGTGTTTCAGATGATTCAAAATATCCACTATGCATGAAAGACTCAGTGGAATACGTCCATTTAAAGTGTAGCTACTTAACGAAGGCTGAGAGAGCAGTGACTTGCCCTAGTAAGATAGAAGTCAACTGTCAATACATAAGTCCTGAATCTCCAGCTGCTAGGCAATATGCACACTCTTGCATCAAGTCCCTTCTTCCTTGAATTTTAAGATCTGGTATGTACCAGCAACCCTACTTGGAAGTCATCAAAACAGTAAGAGAAACCTTTTTGACTCCTACTCCATCATCCCCATGCTCATGAAGTTTTGCTTCTGAACTGAAAATTGCACTTCTACATGCTTTCCCTCTGCCAAGTCCCTGAGTGAAGCAAGCTGCTTGTTGTGAGGATGGTTGTGCCTTCTTGAACCATCCTTCGGTATCTAAAGTACACTGTTTCACTAATTGTCATTAAAGCTTTACTTCTACTGGCTTCCTCAAGATTTGGATAGAACCTTAAGTCACATGCAGAATGCACTAGAAGATTTTCTTGTTATGGAGCTGGGAGGGAAGGTTTTGACCTGCAGTTGATTACAGGAGTCTTGTGGCCTGAAGGAATAGATAACTAATGTGGTAACAAGTCATAGCAGGACTGTTTGGTCTGTCCCACTGCTGTGTGACCCTTCCATGTGACTGGGGACCCATGTAACCTTAATTGTGTCTGTTGCAGTCCAGGGAAACACAGCAGGCTAGGGAACCATTTTGCATTCTCTTCCACTCCCACAGCAAGCAACAGCCAGAGATGGGTTCCAAGTTTTGCACGTGGCCTCTATATGTGAAAGAAAATAGAAAGAAAAATCCAGGGAGGTCTGGCTCAAGAAGGGACAGGTGGCAAAGCTGATGTTTTTGGTGCCATTCATTGACCATGCTGTAATGGATACTACAGCTCAAGACTAGTTTTTTTAACTGTAAGTTTGCAAGAAACCTTAGGGTTCATTCTATTCTTTCATAGAGCTAAACTGCTGAAAGAAGAGGGAAGAAAATTTTGGGTCAGATTTGAAATCCAGGTTAAAATGAAGGACAGTTGTTCTTTTTTAGTATATCTTGGGTACTTTTTGTTTGCGTTTGACTGTTTCTTTTCTTGTATAGCACACTCAGATCATGCTTTTTCATGCTTGTTTTCCAGATGACTAGAAGCATAAACTTCTGGTTTATATTAAAAAAGGAAGGTGGTATTCCCATTTGTTTTCAATGCCTAGGGCTTTAAGAGATAGAACATATTGTGAGAGACCAGCAATAAGATACAAACAACTGGCAATATTGCATCAGTGATTTAGATGTCTCCTCTCATTTTACCTGCTGTATTAGAGAGCAGTGATCCACCCATAAGAACAAATAGCTGGAAGAAAAATAACAAAGTGATTTTATTTTACTGTTACTGTGAGGAACAGTTTCTCACTTGAAATAATGTACGATCATTAACCTTCTCCATTACAGTACAGCACAGGGAGGGATTACTTTAACCTAATTTTAGTCATTTAGAAATTAAGTATCTGACCTAAGTTTGTTGCCTCATTCTTTCTGCAATCAGTGGAGGCAGTGCCAGACAGTGATTCATCTCACCTACCTATATACCTAGCTTAAAAGGGGATGAATCAGTCAGAGCTGCCTCCCCCCACTGCCTCTGGCTACAGAGGCAGTGCAGACAGTAGTCTGGCTGAGAGACCCCACTTCTGGCCAGGTACATTTAGGTAAGGTGAAGCCCTTGGTGCGCTGCCTGAGGGGCTAGAATCCCTGTGGCTCACTGGAACCTCCCTGGAGTCATTGAGCCTGGGTGTCTCATCCAACTATAGCAGAAGTAGGGGGAGCTGAGCCAGCTCATCTGGCCACCTAATGCACAGGTTGATGTGTCTCTCTGAGACACACTGAGCCGATTCCCTACATGTCTGGGAGACAGAGCAGGATCCTGAAATGTAAAGCAAAAATAGACTTAATAGCATTTCCCGAAGGAAGCGTAAGCTACACAGGAGCAGAAGCCAGACTGGGCTGCAGGTAGAGAAGTACAGTATTGCTGATTAAAACAGGTAAGTAGTCCCCAAACCATCAAAGCCTGAAGGTCCTTGATGATAAAGGATACTTACCCTCTCAGTTTCAAGCCCAATGGGGCCAGTACCTGTGGTTTGTGATTGAACTGTATCTACTTGTAACAGCAGTATTTCAACCTACCTTCAGAGGTGGCAGAGGAGGAGCCTCCTCTGGGTTCACTCTAGGCAGTGCTGTTTGTAATTAGGTCTCAGAAGGAAATTTATTACCAGAAATTAATAGGAAACTGTAAAGATACCATGAAGATGCCAAACCAGAACATGTTTTGGAAGAGGGTTTTTAGTTTACAAGGAAACAGTTATAGTATCTACCCAGTTTGGCTCTTACTTAATGGAACAAAAACAAGTAACAGACTTGCTCTCGGGACAGTGTCTCCTTCAGAAAGTCATTAGCTAAATGATTGGATCCTTCAGGGTGTAACATCAGATTCCCTTTGATGAACATTACTCTGTTGCTGACATTTGGCTAATGAAGAAGAGCTTTATAATACTTTTTCATGGGCTGCTTTAATTCACATTCATAATAATTTCCAATGTGATTCTTGTACTGGCACAGGAAGCTGGAATCCCAGAGCAGCAAGTTTTGCCTGTCTTGAGTCAGGGATGACCCTAGTGAAGGGACTGGAGCTTGGACAGCAGGGACCAGATGACCTTTCACTTGTGTAATGACACTGTGGGGATGGGGCGGAGGAGTGGGTGACACTGATTGGAATGAATTTGAATTGAAAAGAATAGATTGTCATTATAGAAGATGGCTTTTTGAAGGGTAAGAGACATGAAGTATACTTACAGCTCAGAAGCTTTCCATGGGCTGAAGGGAAAGAGCAGCAGAGGAAAGAGCAAAGCTCCTCTGCCAGTCACCCACCCACAGCTGCTGGCTACAGCCTTGTTGTTGTGACAGCATCCTTGGAGCAAGCACAAAATGGCCTAAGTGGTTAGAAAGGGAAATGCAAGCAGTGGACTCCAACAAGCTAATTCACTTTTTGTCTGTATTATCCACAGAAACTGTGAAAGTAATACAGTCCCATTTTAAGATAGTCTGAGTGGTACGAGTGGTGTATGTTCCCTTTAGGAATTTGACAGCATTTTAACTTAACCTGTGACAATTTCAGGCTTCCAAACAGAGGGTTTTTTCCTTTTTCTTTTTTTTTTTTTCCAAATTTTGTTTTGCTGGAATCTTCTGGATTCCAATCGTGTGACAACTGAAAAGTAAATACTTGCAAAGGCTACAAGTTTCAAAGCTCCTAATTCTGCTCTCACTAGAGGCTGGTACACATATATGACAGTAGCTTTGTCAGCTAATTAGCTCCCTCAACCAAGGGAATTGCTCTCCCATCTCTCCTCACTATCCTGCCAAAAGTTAATACAGACACAACTCCTCCAGCAAAAACATTTTTGTCAACATGTTAAGACTGAATTCTGAGGAATGATTTAAGCTCTACCTGAAAAGGACTGTTTGTACCTGTATGTGTGTATGTCTGTGTGTGGGTGCATGCAGGAGGGGGCCCTGAGTTAGGTTTTCTGCTGACTTTGTCAGTTCATCAAGACATTCTGTTCCATGACAGAGAGCCAGTCCAGGCCTGCATCCAGATGTTCTTCAGCTTCATGGAGTTTAGAGACTAAATACAGACCCACCTTTTGGGACTGTCTGTAATCTGTATTCACCCCTGTTATGGCTAAACCAGAATCCAATTCTGCAGTCCCTCTGTGGGAATTGAAATTGTGTCTGAGAACGCAAGTGGAGCTAGCATAGATATTTTATGGAAGCATGAGTAAAAGGGGCAGGAACGGCTTGTAGTGACAGCTCAGCCCTCAGCCACCTGCTTCCTTTACCCATTTACATACAACGCTAAATGCTGGGGTCCTAATGCTGAGTCTGGAGTGAAAATAGGGAGCGCACAGGCACAACAGCTGTAAGTCGCAGGTTTAGACTATGAAAAATATCTTCCACACATTTTAAATCTTGGTTTATCTCTTCAGGAAACACTGAATAAGGCAGTGGCAAAGTGGTACTAAAAAAGTAAAATGGCAAGCATTCGGTATTGCCCTGGTAACCAGCAAGCTTTGAAAAAAGCACCATGAGAATAAGTGACCTTCTGTCACTCCTTAGTCAGAAGTTAAATCTGGAAAACAACAGGGCATCCCACAAGGATGGGAAAGCAAGCAGAGGAGCTTTCTGCATTCTGCCCTGGTTTTGTCCTTTCTTCACCCTTTCTCCTTTGTGTTTACGTGAAGAGGATATTGATTCCAGCAGTGACAAAGACAAAATAAGTCAAAGCTCTTCTTTGTTTTTCTGTAGGGAGGAGGTTACCCTTGTTTCAAATCTAATGGTCCTGGCATTGCTCTCCTCCTCCTTGTGCTGCCTGGGGAGTCAGAGTTAGCTGCAGGTTGCATTTACACTAATAACTGTTTTTCTCCCCCTGCTTCCCCCTCCAAGCTTACTAAGCTTTTTCTTTTAGCATAACCAATAAAGCACGAATGCAAATAGGCCTGAAGTATTTTTTTCCTTTCATTTTTATTTTGCCACTTTTAGAAGTTACTGAAGAAAATAGTGTCATTCTGTTCCAGAAGAGCTTTTATACCAAGCTGACGCTGTACATTTAAATATGTATCGCTTCCTCTATCATTTGCATTTTAATGTTCCAAACCAATAATCATGAAGCCTTGTGTGAAAATGTAAAATAATAAGGATGGGGGAAACTTGGATCTGATTTTAAACCTCACTGAATTACACCTAGATGCAGCAACTCAGAGAGAGATCCCTTGAAGAAATTTGTTCAGATAAATGTAAGTCTTCTGAAAGAGGCTGTGCTGAATTGCACTGGGTTTTTGTACTCTTCCCTTTAGTTACCTAGTTGGCAAAGGCTAGCACGCTTTTTCCTATGCAGCTGATGCCCTGGCAAAGTGTCTTGACTCTGCTTTGGGAGAGCCACCCTCCGCACATGTAAAGAGCACAGATTCCTCAATCATTTGTTATTTGCCAGTTAGTACAGATAACATTAGTTTGGTGACATTTCAGAGGTATGTAACCATCTTACCCGAAGCTGGTCTGAAAAGAGTGCATACGGTTAGCATTGCAAAAACAAGTGCCATACAAAGTTACAGTCATGGTATTTTTGAGTTCTGTTTCATTATGGCCATCAGTTACCTCCATGGCATAGAAAAGAAGAATGGAATATCCAAACCAGAATTTACCCTGTGAACTTCAGATTTTTTTCATATGTGCAAAGTCACCCACTTGCAATAAATTGGTCTGTTGGAGACATTGTGCAACGTAAGAAAAAGTTTTTTTCTGGGCTCCTGTTGGATGGATTCTGTAGATGAAGACTTGGCTTGGGAGAAACGGCTACTGGTGACCCAGTTTAGCAAAACGTTTTTGTCTGCATTTTTTCAGCATTTTTTGCTTCCAGGAGAAAAGGAAATCCAGCAATAAAAGCAAAATACATTTCTTGTATCACAGCTTCATGAATTTAAATTCCTCCTTGGATCCTTACAACACAGTGTATCTTCACTGCAACATTTTGCTTCCTTTGTAAGTATCAAGTGCTGAAGAACAAGATATTGAATATCTGAGATATAAATCTGACACGGGAGTTTTCTTCTCAGTCTTAGGATGGAACCAGAAACAAATGCAGAAGGGTGAGCCTCTCATATAGCATAACAAATGGTATGGATGTTTACTTAGAGCTCAAATGAAGCTCAAGGTACTTCCAAGCACAGAAAATGGCCACATATATAAATGGGTCTTTACATATTGACTGCTAGCTTGTGGTTCCAGCCATGAACATGATCTGGAAATACTGTAAGAAGATTATTTTCTGCAAGTCCCCTATCTGAGCAATTTGAGATGCAACCATTCCTTACACACTCTTAATTACACTGTTTTACTGGTTCTTTGCCTGCTTTAGCCTGTTTTCCTTCCTGGATTTCCTCTGGGATCAACACTTTCATCAAGAACACAACCGTAATACGAATCTAAGCAGAGCTTGCCAGGATGGTATACAGTTGTGGGAGATCTATCTCTTTTTCAGCATTTTCCCTCTCTCTCTCCCTTTCATCTTGATAATGATGCAATCACATTCAGGAGAAGATGAAAGTGACAGGAGATCAAGTAAGTGGAAACATGAACAGAATTAGAATAAGAAATGAATGGATACTTGAAATTTCTCCTGCTTTACACCTACAGATTTACTTTTCCTGTCCTTTGTATGTATTTCATTTCCAATAAGGTTTCTCAGACATTTTGAAAAGCTGCTATATTATAATTAATAAAATTAAGTCTCTCTATTTGCTGCTAACAAGATGTTATCTTCATCATTCTTGGAAGCTTGTCTTTGGTTGTGGGTTGGTGTGGCTTTGCCACCGGCGCAGAAACATTTCCTGCATGAACACAAATTGCTAAAGCTCCTTGTTTCCTGGCTCATCGTGGCACGCTTCTCAACTCCTTGTGTTTAGGTAATAGGATTAAAGGCATGGATCCATCAGATGGGCTAAGTGTTGGCTGATAGTGATCTTGGCACAAAGGAAGGCTTAGCTCCAGTTAGAGGGTGGTTGGGCTCAGTGCTGTAACCTCAGGTGACCTGTTGGAAACCACTGCTGGGATGCACCAACCTGGCAAGGGCTGGATGCTGAGCATGAGCCCTGCTCAGCAGCCTCCCTCCATATCCACCCTTGCAGCTCTGAGGTTACATCTCAGCCCATCTGTATCACAATGCGGTGGCCTGGCTCCTGCTCTGTGCCCATGGCACAGCCTCTTGCCCTTAAAAAAAAAGCTCGGCGAGAGTTCTGAGTTCACAGGGTGAGGTGGGCACCTGCAAACAGGATTTGCCAGCACACCGGTCAGACACTGCCTAAAATAGATAGTAAGAAACAAAAAAGCTGAAGAAAGGAGGTGGATCTGGCATGAAACACATCCATGAGCTCAGCCTTTGAGCAAGATCAGCCCTTTCTTGCAGAAAATCCTGGTGTCTGTCTCCCTGTGAAACACTCTCTTCAGGAGCAAATATGTGCATCCAAAACCCCCAACAGTGTGGGTCTCACTTTTCCCAGGTAATCCTTGTCTGACCTCACCACTCACACCAGTGGAATGTTTTCAGAGCCTCTCCTTGAAGCTGTACTAGTCTACACGGGTTTTCACACACCCATGGAACCAGACACTGATCCTCTCATGTCCATGGTGGATCCCCTGATCAGGTTTCTTGGGGAAAGTAGCAGCACTACCATCGGGTCTTCAATGTCATGTAACTCCTGGATCTGTGCACAGCTGTAGCCATTCACTGCTCTGGAATCAAGGTAGCACTTGTCTAATGCCCTAATCTCATGTGGCCAAAGGGGGTGACTGTGTAAAAGGGATCTGTCATAACTCCATGAGGATTTCACCCTCCTGAGGGTGTCTTTACTAGCCTTGTCCATGTAAAAAAAATCGGGAGGGGATACTTGCTAACAAAACCAGACAAGACTGAGACCTAGGGTAGGTTTTGAGACTTGGGCTTAGAGATGCAGATGCTGGAAACATCAATGAGAAATCTAAGTCCCTCGTGGGAGCCTAGGCTCAAACACTGCAAGAGCACATCTGAGTATTACACCATCATGGAATCGTTTTATGGGAGACAGGGCCCCTGCTTTGCTTTCTTCAGTCTTTTGAGGGCTGGTAGGACATGGCTTCCCACGGTTTCTGTGACATGCTTAAATATGTTTTAGTTATGGAATATTTCTGTCCCACATGTGGATCTACATTGAACTTACACCTCTCTGTAGAAAATGGAGACTACAGCATATTCCTAAGACAAAAAGTTAAGTGCTTATGAAAAGGCATATTAAAAGTGCTTCCTTTGTAAAATCTGCACCAGACTCACAGCTATCTAAACTCAGTGGAGAGTTTGGTGCTGTGTTGCTGCTTGGGTTTTCAATATGGCCTTTCAAGGAAGCTGGTAGGAGATTGCACACCTACAAATGTGCCTGCAGGAGCAAACCCAGCAGCTTGATATGCATGCACATATCCTTATCTGTCATGAGCAGGCATTTATTCTCTGTACCCAAGAATATGAACTCCTTTATTTACATGCCTGTGAATGATTCTGTTGGCATGGTATTTGACCATAGTGTATGACTGAAACAATCCAGTGGTGAGAAAAAAGGGATGTATTAAAAAGAGAGGTCTTAGGATAAACCACAACTGTTTGGGGCTCAGCTGTGAACCAAGAACAGTCCAAACAGTCATATAGAAATAGGAAGTTTTGTGTCATTTGCAACATAGATGGGAAAAAAGGAGATGAACAAAAAGGGTAGTGAATACAGGGTGTATTTTTAAGCTTTCAGCGATGTTGCCTAATTGTGAAGGGTTGAAGTATGTGAACATTGATTCTGCACAGGGCAGAAATACTTCACAGTTTCTAATTGCTTGTGCCATTAGCTACCATAAGAAAAATAAGACTTGTATAATACTATTCCACATGTCCCATATGACTGTTATGATTGTTCCTAGTTTTCTTATATTTGTAAGGGATAGAAAACCCCCCAAAAATGGTACTATTTATATTTTCAGGCTGCTGGCTATAAACTAGTTTGACTATTTCCTTCCATGCCATTTCCACTGAAATGGAAAATAGTTCAAGAAATCATAGAATGGTTTGGGCTGGAAAGGACCTTAAGATCACCTAGTTCCAACCCCCTTGCCATGGGCAGGGATGTCTCACCCTAGGTCATGTCACCCAAAGCTCCGTCTGACCTTGAACACTGCCAGGGGTGGAGAATTTGCCACCTCTTTGGGCAACCCATTCCAGTGCCTCATCACCCTCACAGTAAAGAACTTCTTTCTTATATCTAACCTAAATTTCAACCCATTACCTTTTGTCCTATCACTACAGTCCTTGATGAAAAGTTCCTCTCCAGCATCCTTGTAGGCCCTCTTCAGATACTGGAAGACTGCTATGAGGTCTTCACAAGAGTAGAGGGGTAGGATCACCTCCTTCAATCTACTGCTCATGCTTGTTTTGATGCAGCAAAGGTTACAGTTGGCTTTCTGGGTTGCAAGCACACACTGAAGCTGGCTAATGTTATGTTTCTCGTTGACCAAAGGAGAATTACTCTGTTTCTCCACTGTGGCTACACCCAAGCAAGACCCCTGGGATGGCTTCTGATCCACCATGTCATGATCATCAACCTGATTGTCTTGGGGAGGAAGAAAATACGTCAACAACTGTACTGTACATATTATTGCTGTTTAATGGATAGAGTTTCAGGGTTACATAATAAGGGAATTGTTAAGTTAGTTACGGATTTGATTCTGACACCCTTCCCTGTATAAATCAGCACTAAAAAGTCTCAAGGAAGATTTCTGTGGAATAAGGTGCTTTTCTGTATGAGCCAAGATTGCAGATCTTTCTATGCAAATTATATATATCTTGTTTGAGGCTACACATAGAGGATCAAAATCTAGTCCTCAGGGAAACCCATCTGGTAAAAGAACACATGTCACTCCATGGTAATGCAACTGTTAAGTTATAATGGATGTCTAAACAGAATCAAATTCAGAAAACTATTGCAATTTTAGCCATTTTATCTTCAGCTTTCCTTTGAATTTTATTTACATTTTCCAGCTAGGAGTCAGTTTGGATTGGCAAATAAAGCAGAATCTTTTATGCAAAAAATGAAACAATGCCATATCTCACATTCCAGTATTTTGAAGCCTCCTCAGCTCAAGTATTTTATCATGTTGTCAGTAGATATAGCACAACAGACCCTCAATAACAAGTTGAAGATTCGAGGAATCATTCTTTGCAGTGAATGGTATTTAATCCTTAACCAAATCTATTTTCAACAATTATAAAACAATTCATTGATTAATAAGCCAGAAGATTTTAAGCAACTACTTCAGAATGATGTTGAGAGCATAATTTCTTTTTTCAATTGCAATTCATATGTGATGTGTATAAAATTTATTAGAGTCAGAGTCTGGGTAGTCTTTTTCTGCAGTTAGTGCAAAAGTCTAGCTATTCTTTAATTATTATAATATGCAATAATGAAACAATTTCATTCCTGCTACGTAATGTACTTTACCAGCTTTAATTAAAGCTAACAACCTCATTAGTGAATATCATTACATTGGCTTTAGGGAGACAATACTATCTGGTGGATAAAGGATTATTACATGACTTTGGAGACCTGGCATACTAGATGTGACATTGGACTGCTGTTTGACCTTGGGTGATCCATTTAAAGTCTCTGGGCCTCTTTTTGTTCTCTGCCCAAGTGTGATCCATAGTGTTCAGTGTTCTTTGTAAGGCACTCTGCATTATGTGGATTAGAAATGTCCTGTTTGAGCACCATGTGACAGCAAATGAAATAGCAGAGACACATAAAAGTCCCACCCAAATCACAGACATTGTCAGCTCCCAGTATAGGGGTCCCCAGGTGATCAGTAACTTCAGTAAAAAACCATTTTCCACAAATTAAAAAAAGCGCTAATTCTGCACCATCTCTCATACTTTGTACCGGCTGAGGTCAGGCTGCACACCCTGAGCAGACACTGTGTAGTAGTCCTGGTACTCAGGGGCCATGTGCAGGACCTGAAGAGACTGCTTCTGCCCCACAACTTCCTGCACGTTTGTGAAAGGGATTCAGTTGAGCTTTGTTTCCTCATGTAATTTAATTGGCTTTATGAATCTTTCCCAGAATGCAGCAGAGGGTTTTGTCTGGGTGGCTTGATGCTTGTGTCAAGCAACATGAGAAAACCTAAAAATCAGAGAGGTTTGACCTGCAGATGTTGTTAGGACTTCAGAACTGGAATTGGAGCCACCTCCCTGATGTGAGCAGCTCTGAAGTCGTTGCTTCCCAGCAGAAAAGGGGCATGTTTTTTAAAAGAAAAGGCAGACAGGGCAGGACCAGGTCATATCTGTCTGCCAGCAGGTGCCAGTACCACAGGGGAAAGCATCACCAGCAGGTGAAAAAGCCTGGAAGAGGGCAGCAGCAGGTGGATGCAACAGCAGGGGCTGATGACGCTTGAGCTACTGGAACTCACTTTTCCCTCAAATAACACCTATTTGATACTGTTACCAGCAGCAGGGAGCCTGTTTTAACAGAACTGATTTTTTTAGTTGCCTCTTTATTTCACCTCCCTCCCTGCAGACTGCAGAGGATACATCTTGTGAGCCCCAGTTTTGCTGTGCTCTTTCTAGATGGAAGATCTCAGAAAGAATTTCCATCTCAGATTGTGTGGCATAAAACCTTTAGTTCCTCTGAGCGCAGTTCCTGGTGAAATATGCTATAGAGGCAAGTGGGACAGGGTTTCTGAAGCTTAAACCACTGTGGAGTACGTACAATGACATGAATAATGCCATTTCTGGCAGCTTTGAAGTGGAGGAGTTTGAGTATAGGATCACTGACATCCTTGGTGCTTGCAAGGATGATGCTAGCTGGTTAGTGGTTGCAGCAGACTGATAATTCAGTGCTACTAACTGGTTATAATGGCAGGACAGACGCACAAAAATGCAGATTTGTCAGAAATGTACAGCCATAAGATTCAGGTTATGAAAAGGTACATGTCATATGTGAAATGTTTCATGAAAAAATTAACATAGAATGTTTGTACATGTAAGATGGTGTGTCTCTGACTTTCTCCTCTTATTCACAATAACTTGAATCTCAAACACCCATTAAAATTATACTCACACTCCCAGTGTGAAACTGCAGAGAATTTAAAGTTTGTGCCTCCAGTCACAGGGGGGTTAGCAGCGGAAAAGTGTGGACGATTGCAAGTTGAAACATGAAGTTGCAATCTTTTCAGATTTACCCTCTGGTGGTTTAAAGTGATTCATTCATCATGTTGGCTCAGTCCCTGGTTTCTCCTGAAGGAAGAACATGCCAAAAGAGAGGGTCATGTGAACATCTGTCTACTTTCAAACACTGATTGCCACATTGACAGGACACAGCCTCATTCTGTCCACTCTTGTCCACAGGCTGAGCTGGTAACTTGGGCACATACCTGTGACAACTATCTGTGGCAACTGCTGACATGCTAATGGGAAATCCAAAGGCGCTAACTCAGGGAAAACCACAAGAATTCATGGATCACCTAATATCTCCCTGCATCTGCCATGCAGTTATGGCAGCATATCTCTGCCCTCTGCCTCCTGCAGCAAGTCACAAGTTTGTTGCTGCCACATCCATCACTGGTCTCTTATCAGCCTGTGCAAAGTTCAGCTTCACAGTGAAGGTTTTTAAAGCTCCCACTCAGAAGTATTTATTTGCTGACATGTACATATTTGGCTAGTGTTTATGATCAGCTTGGTTTCCTAATGAAACAGATAAATGAGTTTTCACCATTCTTCCACCTATCTGTGCCAACCTATCTGTCCGTCTGTGCAGCTGCCTATTATTTACCCTCCCAAAAAACTTTTAATCCCCTTAGATTTTTTCAGCTATTTTTGCTGAAGCACTAGAGATAAATTTCAGACATTAAATTCACAACTGAAAAATCAGTAGAAGTGTGCAAGAGCAAGATGCATAAAGGCCCACCAGCGTCATACAGCTGTAGCTGGGGCTCCTATCCCTCAGTAGGACCAGACATCACTTTGCTCAGCACCACACATGTTGGCCTTGCAGCAATGGCATCAACATTGCCACAACTGTATGCTGGCCCTCGCCCAGCCTAGAATCCTAACTGGGAGGAGGAAAACACTGGGATTAGTGGAAGAACTGGGGACTATAGGAAAGGGATGGGGTTTAAGAAAAAGTAGAACAAAACCCCCTAGGAACTAGGGAAAAGACTTATTGTGTTCCTTTTTACAGAAGACAATCTGATAGTCATTAATTTCACCACATATTTCACTTCAAAGTGATAGAATTAATTGAATTAGCCATTAGATAATGAGCTGTATCTGTCTAATGGTTTCTATATAGCACTGAAATCCAGACGGCTTTTCCTGGTAATACTTTCATTGCCAGTACGAAGATTGCAGTTGCATGTGCAAGATGCCCAGCTACATTACATATAATTACAGATGCGCTCAATAATTTATCTTCTTAAAATGTAAACTTTTCTTGAATGGCTGATGTACAGATTCCTCATATATCCATACATTTACAGCAAATGCAAATACATTCAAAGTCAGTCCAGCCCAGGAAATGCCATGAGCAGGTCATCAGAAAATTACACAATAGGTGTTTTCATTTAATGGACCGTGGTTCTGGAAATACTGTGGAGGTGCTGAGAGAGCCCGCCAGTCTCCAGCCTGTCCCAAAGCACTGGAAACAATAATTAAATCATGCTTACAGCATATCTGCATTATCACCACTTGGGGGGGGGGGGGGTATGGAACTGCAGCGCAAGAAAAAGGAGCCTTGTGCAATACAACATTTAGCAAAATTTGGCATCAAAATTCACTTGTGTTTATCCTTAACTCTGAGATCATCCTTCCATGATTTAGGAACTCTTGCAGATATGTGTGGTGGGGGTGTGGGTGGTGAGAGAGAAACAGTACAATGCTAAGATTTCGGCTGTGACTGCAGCCTGAATTGGCCAGTTTCTCATGCTAGAGGTCATTAGTTTGACAGATTCCTGCTGTACAAATCCCACAGCAGTACAGAAGCAAAAACCAGATGATTTCCATCAACTTCTTATAATTGTAAACAAAAGACAATGAGAAACATCAGGGAGTCACATTTCACTGGAGCATAGAGACAGTGGGGGGCATAATTAGCATTGGAATCACATCTGCATCAAATTGAAAATTAGTAAAAATAAAGAAAATTCTTCACTTTGCCGCCTCTCAGATGAAAAGCAGCAATTCTTCTATGCATAGCATTTTTTATTAAAAATGTTTTCTTACTACTTGCAAGATTTAAATAAAAGATATGTAAAAAGAGACAATTCAGTTTTCCATCTGAGGGTATGCTCCCCACATGTGCTATTCATGCTTTTAACAAAGAAGGGTGGATAGATACCTAATTGTTTCTGGATTATCATTTTTCAGTGGCAGCCAGATCAGCTTTTTTGCTCTTTTCTATTAGATTATGACTCCCTTAAGAAAGCTGATGCAGGCACAAGTCACACCTCAGAGAGATATGATGGAAGGCAGGAATTTGCAAGATCCTCTGTTTGTCTTCTGCCCTTTGCAACCCAAACAAATTGAGCAGGGCTTGGCTGTCTGCACTGAATTGGTTTCGGGGAGAGATGTACTTTCCTGTGTAGAGCACTGCCCTGGGATTCAGAGCACCAGGAGCTCTTTGGTCTCTTCCACTGTCTCATGGGTGACCTTGTGGAAAGTCTCACTTCAGTTCTCAAACATTGTTTTCCATCAACTGCAAAATGAGGTCAATGATGCCAAAGTCCTATCTGAATACTATGGATGAAAATGTGTCAATAAGAGCTACTTATTCATCTCTCCCTGGGGTTGATGAGCGACAGAAGGGAGTAAAACTCATATAGATGCTCCAGCCTCTTTTCAAAGGTGTCTTGGGACCTAGGTGAGGTGCAGAGTGCCTGCTTAGGGGCATTCATCTTAGATCCAGGAACACCTAAATTGTTGAGCCCAATCCCCACTAGGAGCTTCCAGGGTAGCTGCATGGGAGAATAAATCCTGGTAGGACAATGCAAAACCTCTGTGCAGGGCTCTGCCTAGAGCCATCCAGCAAGACACAAGCCTCAGGTCACCTCTGCTATGTCCACTCTGGTGACCTGACTCAAAGCAGTGTGTTTGGTTCCTCACTCCACTGACAATGGGAAGCACAAACCATTACCCTGCATCCAGGGACTGAGCGAAGTGGGGCTTGGGTGTGAATTGAAATTTGAAGTTCTACCTAAGCACTCTGCTAGCATAGATCAAACAGCAGAAGCTAAGCTGACAGGTTAATCGCATTGTCAGGCTATTTCAGCCCTTCCAAAGCAGGTTTTGTCTGGATTTGGAGTGAAACCCCCAAGGCTGCCATTTGTCCTGGGAGTGAGCAGAGTCCCTGTGTGCAGAGGAGGTGGTGGAAAACAGGACAGGGTTCAAGCATACCTGCACTCTGCAGAGCTGTTTCTAAAATTAGGCATTTATGGAGCATTTTGACCTTGTCATATGGCATTTCCAACAATAAAAGTGCTTATTAATTTATTTTTCTCTCTCTTAAACAGCTCAATATGTATTTGTTGAAAAAGTCATCTACAATCCACTAAACTTGCATGTTTGCCTCTGAAGATTCAAAGCCATCATGACCTCTTTGAATATTTGAGCAATTTTATTCTGCTGCTCCTCTGACAATGTAGAGGAAGGCCCAGATGAGAATAGCTGTTCCAAAACAGTTTGCAACACACATGAGATGATCTTAATGTTGCAGCTGAGCACCCATCCTGCATACCTCCCTCTGATTCTATGTCTGATCTACCCACACAATCATGAGGCCAACCTCTGACTAAGGTCTGAAAGCCACTGAAAACCCACAAGAAATAATTATTCTTCCTGGAAACAACTTGCTCCAGTGAGTGGAAATAATTTCATAATAGCTTTTAAGATTATAATTCTTTACTATCTGAAACTCAGTGACACAATAGGGTAATAAATCTCACTGAAGAGTGCTGCAATTGATGGGAATATATAGGCAGAGAATGTGAATCTCGGAGTACATCTGGGGCATCTGAATAGGTGATATGCTCGCAGTGAAGATGACAGAACTGGGCATTTTGAACTTGGCATCATAAAAATTTTATTTTCAAGCTTAATTATAAACATAAACTCTAATCTCAGTTTTTCGCCCTTACTTGAATGCAGCCTAATAACTTCAACGCTGCTGCTGCTAATTTCTGTGGCAGAAAAATAGCATTAGATCACAATCCTGCTTTCTCAATTTTGTGCAAACATGAGCATCTCTAGATCATCACTGTATCAGTCCAGAAATCACTGTATGTGTGACACTGTAGAAAGTCTGTGTTGCCTCCCTGACACATATACAGGCATGCCCTGGCTTGAGGATCATTTCACCGATTTCCACATGAGCAGTTGAAAAAAAGACTACATTCTTTCCCAGACAACTACACAGTGAGTTTTTCTTTAAGACAAGATTTTAAAGTTCACTTCTAATCAACTGTGAACTGTTGTTAACAACTGTAGTAGCACTTGAAGAAATTAGCGCACAAATTAGTTACTACAAAAAATTGTTAGGCTTTCCACTTCAAAACTTGTTCTAAATCTCCTGGGTATCAAAAAGCAATGTGCTATTTAACATATTGTCTTGTTTCAGAGCATATTATTAATTATTTCTTGCAGAAATATTATGTTAAAAAGCTACCATTTGTATCTGTAAATGAATGGCAAATCACAACTTAAATGAGATGGAAAAAACAATCTGTTGTCTTTGTGAGTCTTTCTCTAAATATTGCTTTGTAATTTTATAAAAGGAAATATTTTGCATCTAATAGAAGTATGTTTTGCATATTATGTGACAAAAAGAAAACAACCTCATTTTCCTTCATGGAGGTAATGACTGGATGTTGAATTCCTTACCGACACCCTGTTTCTGCTGGGTTTTCATGTGTTTTGCCAGCTAGGCAAAAACTGCCTCGTGTTACTTAGAATCTTCTGCTTGTCTTTCAGACTCATCCTTCCCTGAGCTGGAGGTTGAGTTTAATACAGATGGACAGAAGGACTGTGACTTGCAGCAACGCCTAAGAGACTGAGGCACATGTGCCCAATGAAATGTCATTGATTTGTGGTTTTTTCCTTACCAAGGCAATTCAGAAAACTCTTGATCAGTTGTGCATGGTCTTTCCAGCACTGGACAACTCATGTGGTAAAGCTTTGAAACTCTGTCTTGCACTACCTGGTCTTAGTAGGAAGAATTGAAAAGGTATCCACAGATGTCTCAGAGCTTGAAAAAGTAGGGATTAAGCTCTTCAAGCTTTTGGCTTAATTACCTCCTGTGATATCGCTTATGTGGCAGATTCTGGGGAGCAATTTATGATTTTTCTTACTGTAGTTGCATGATGCTTTTCCTTACTTGAAGCTGTATGCTGGACAAACACACCATCAGCCACGGTGTTAGCAGTTCCCGATTCAGACTGCTGTTTAACAGCTATGTCTGAAAACTCAAGATAAAATAATAACTTAACTTCTTTAAAATGAATGGGAAAAAGAAAAGTTTACATATAACATGATGTGTTTGTGAAAGGAAAAGCTTTCTAATCAATGACAGAACATAAACTGTTTTATTTACACTGTTCAGGTTCTCTTTGAAGGTAAACATGTTACCATGCTTTCAAGACACCAAAAGAGTTTATAGTCTATCACAAATGTACAAATCAGGTTTCTATGACTGTATCCTTCAGTTACACAGTTTATATTTCTTCACTTTAAACGTATCCACATTCAAAGAGTCCATATTGCAACATCAAACTGTGGGAAATGAGTTTACCAATTGAGGTTAGTTTTCAAGCAGTGCTTGCACGCTTAGTATTTGTGTTGGTGTTTTTCATAGATTTTTTTAAAGTATAAAGAGGTCACAGAATTGGGATAAAGTAACACATAATCAGATATTCTGGTGGTGTTTCAGTTCCTGGAGAGGGAGAATCCTGGCACAACACTCGATCTTGCTTTTAGAACCACAGAGGACTTCGTGCAGGGGAAGAAAGGAAGTTGCTGTACATAAACAAGCACAACCACTCAGTTCCTGGGCTCCAGTTGTACTTCAATGCCTGGCCCCACTGCCTGTAGTACTGGCGACTGACTTCTGTGGGACACAGTGATTTATGAAGGGAATGTTCCTATAAGCAAGGAAGCAGCCGTATTTACTGATTTATGACTTAACTTGGAAGAAAGGAAAGAAAAGGAATGGAAACAAAAGTCAGGTCTCCGTGAGAAAGCACAGCATGTCTCCACTGTATGAAGGCTTCAGCAGCTCCAAGGACAAAATGGGTGGGTGATGAGTTGTGTGGCACGGTGGCAGTCTTAGCAATACACTAATGCAAGTACATGGGAAACAAAAGGTGTCACAGTTTGAAGCTACATCTTATCTCTGAATCACAGGAAAAGCTTCTCACCTGGTATATGTCTGATTGCAAGCATAACACTGCATCTAATTAGACGTGTCAAAAAAGTAAAGCTTGCAAAAATAATTTCACAAGTGTTCTGTTCTTTGAGGGTAAGAAATTCTTCCTTCAAATGTGTTACAGTCCTTCAAAGGATGCACATGCAAACACATATAAAATGCCCTGCCTGCATATTTTGAAGCTTCACTGTTGTGATTCTTCTGTGGGTGCATCTGAACGAAGAGCACTAAAGGCAAATGTTAACACTAGAAGTCAAGAAAAATGTGACTGTTGACCCTCAGTTAGCAAAGAGAAACCCCCCTGGGCACAGCAGGGAAGCACATCCTCCACCCAGGCTTTGGTTCTTCAAGGATATTAATGTGGGCTGATTTTCATGCAGGAACAGTTTGCTCTTGCCAGCGCATGTCTAACAGCTCACCCTGTGGCTCTGCTCTATTAGCAGTGATGAATTTCAGTCAAGGGAAGCAAGTTAAGCTGCAATATCTCTTGAACTTTGAAACAAGACACAGAATTAATGAGGAACATCACTGGCTTATCTCCATAGAGTGTTGACTGATACTTCCTTTGTTTTCATGCCCCCTAACAGTGATGGTTTGCAAGAGTTTATCTAGAAATTAAACTCTTCTTTTCCCAGTGTTGCCCAATGGTCACAATAGACCCTACACTATTTCTGGGGATGACTTTTTGATGGCTGCACCTGTACTAGTGGCCACCAAAGGAAGGAGAGTATAGAGCATGGAGAAGGTAGCCTACTGACCATTGATTCACTGACATGCGCTGGTTTAACTGCTCCAGGCTGCACTCTTCACACTGCTACAGCACTGAGCTGCAGTGACCCACTTGTTCTCTGGTTTTGAATACTTTAACTCCTGTTTCCATTCCTGAACTTTCCCAAAAATGTTTGAATAGGTTTTCTGGTTCGAGGATGAGATGCAGTATACGTGTGTGTAGAGCTAGCAAGGAACAAAGATGCTCTGAAAACTCATTAGGCTAAAAAAACCCCAACATACTCAACATGAAAGCTAGCAGCAAAGGCTTAAACCCACCACAAAGGCTGAGAAACTGCATGTTGAGGCATAACCCCCTCTGTTTAACCCACATCACCCTGCCTTGGAGCTGTGCTGTGCAGTGCAGGGAGAGCTGCAGCATGCCTGTGGGGATGAACCAGTGCTAGTAACATGATCTTCAGGTTCCGTTTGGTGAGCTGCTGGAGGGTTTGGGTTTTCTCCCATGCTTTCCCTCCCACTGGAGAAGCTCTCTGTAAACATCTCCAAAGTTCCTTCATTTCTACTGTTTCCAATCTGCCCTCATACCTCTCCTTGGGATTAAAGCAGTGGGGCCTGTGGCAAGCCCAGCAGTCCACTTGGCAGGCTGATGTAGAGTGGCACAGCCTTTCGTCTTGGGACTGGTGTAGCTGTTGCTTCTTGCCTGGCAGTCTGTTTGACTGTTGGGGCTGTCTTTCATTCTGTTTGTGCAGCAGCTGGCACAATGGGGTCCAGGCATGGCATTTTTAAATACTGGCACCATATAAATGGAAGGCACATCCCTATTTGTCTTCCAACAGAGCAGCTGGTTTGGAGCCAGCTCTGCAGTAAAATGGAATGAATCTTCATATTAATTATATTAAGGCATGTGCTATTTACTAAGCAACTGGCACTCCTGTGCAACTGTCACATCTTTAGGAAGGTTGCACCATCTTCGCCCAGGGCAGAAGAATCGCACCAAGTTGGTGCATTGTGCCATTCCTCTGCTTCTCTTCCTCAAACCCAGTGGAGCAGGTGTGTAACACCAGACTTATTGGAGATGGACAAACCAGTACAAAGAGTGGTGGTAAAGCCATTGCTCAGAGCTTAACTATTGCCATCTGGAGCATTAGAAGCATTTGGCTACCCATTCTCTTTAACATTTTACAGATTTTTCAGTCCCTTTGGAGCTAGAATTTTTAAAGCCAAGCTAAATGTGATTTCTATGTGAGCCAGAAAAGGTGTGTTTCTTGGCCTTGCCTAGTAGAACAGCTCCTAACTCTGCCATGGACCAATGGTGTTTGGTATGAGTAACAATAAATGAACTCTTTATTCCAAATAGCTCTGCCTTTTGTTGCAATACCAATTTTTGTATGCCTTTCAATGTTGCTGCCATTGGAGAGATCTATGAGTAGGAAGATGAATATCACTTGGAGTCACTTGTGCCCTTTGCTGAAGTTTCTTCTAACATTGTCTGCCTACCCCAGTATTGGGTTTGATTCAGAAATCATTTGAATTAGCCCAATTTCAATGAGTCCTCCATTCCTTTCAAGGGAACTGGAATATGAGAGAAGAGGAGAATTAATTTCATCTGATGATAGCTGTATAAAAGTAAGACAAGGCAACTCTTCTGAATCAATCATTTGGGCCCTGCAGTCATCAGTGGAAAACCATCACTGAAAAGTGGTTTAGATGAATAGCACAGCATACATCCGAGGCTCATGGACATGTCCTCTGGATGTGCTTGCCTCCCTCTGTGCACTGTAGAGTGAGTCTGGCTGATCAGACTGTATTAAACACTTCACTTTCAGATCACTGACGTCCATCTTTGGGTCCCTGAATCCCCCTCCCAGTGTCTATGGTGGAGACAGAGAGGGCTCTTGGATCTCTTTACTGTTGTTGTTGCCTCTTCCAGGAATGGTTGGAAAAGCAGCTGTGTATCAGAGTTTCTAGCAATGCTTACTCAAGGCACACTGTGCCAACTAGATCCTGCAGGGTGTATGTTCAGGACCTGGGCTGAGCCAGTCCCTCCACACATACAGGGTCTGGACTTTACTGTGTGCCCACAAACTGAAGCTCTCTGTGTAGCTCCCGTTGTTTGTTTTTCAGCAAACGATAATGATCTGAACTGGGAAAACGCTTGCTACTAGTATCTGATCAGCTCCTGTGGAGATGCTTGGCTCTCACTGGCAGCTATCCATAGTGTAGGATATGCTTGCTATGTTCATAGGGCAGCAGTAGGATAGGGAGCTTTGCAATGAATCTGATGCAAAGGTGAGTTTAGTGGGAGGACTGTGCTCTCAGCCCCTCAGCAGCACTGCTGGTGGAGTCTCATTGAGGAAGAGCAGACTTCTGTTGGGCATCCTCTTTGCCCCTAAGGCAGCTACAAACCACTTGAAAAATTCTACATTTTAATGCAAGCTCAGGCCTCACTGCCATGGACAGAAAATAACCTTGTGCCTTGCTCATCTTGTTACTTCCTCTGATGGCATGAAGGCATCAGGCTCACTAAGCACTCATGCTGACTCGTCCTTCTCCCAGCTCACATGGTCCACAAACAGCAGAAGTCAGCAGTGCAAAAAATTGGATGTCCTCCTCTTCGTGAGACAAGGGCAAATTATTCCTCCCTGCAATATAAGCATTTGGCCCCTCAAAGACCAAAGATTTAAGTAATGTTTCTTTTGCAGCTCCCTGGGCAAGCATTCAAGGATTTAATACCTCTTATCATTACTATATTTTCACTGATGTCTCCCCTGCATTCTTTTCATGACAGTAGCTTACTTGGTTTTCTATGCCTCAGTTTTAGTGTCATAGTTTGGCAATAACTGTTTATAATGGGCATCACGAGAGATGTGAAGCTCTGAAAACCTTTGCAGTGGAAGAAATACAATAGCAGATTCCTCTAACCAGGACAAAGCCTTAATTGGCATAAATTAGCATGGTTTCATTGCCAAGCATGTACATCTGCAAAGGATACCTCCCTGAGAACTTCAGTCCCCTGTGTAACAAGGTTAATTTTTTCTCTCTTGTTGTATCTGACACCACGCTGCATTTTAAGCTTTCTTAAATCCAGCCCACTAATTCTCATTTCTTTGTGTCAGGATTATTGACAATCAAATTAAATAAGAAGGTAGCTTGAAGAGAGGTTTTTCAGGTATTTCTTCTTGCATCCTTTTCAGTGCCCTTCCGCAGCTCTAACTCCCTCGCTCTCTCTCCCTTCCCTGAAATCCTTCAGGCTGACACCTCTAAAAAAATTGGAAAACAGAGTATGTTCTTTTGTTTTGTTTGTTGTTTGTTTTTTTTTTTTTTTTCCCTGGCCTTATTAGCTAGCACTGTATACATCATCATAATTGCAGTAAGATGCTGTCAGCATCACCAGCTAGTTTCACAGATTACTCTGACTGCTTTCCAAACATCACTAAGAATAGCTTGAGACAGTGATGTATGATGCTGAGTAGAAAGCTGTCACTACAACAGCTCCTCTCTTCCCATGGATCTGTATTAGGAATTGCAAAAATATTATACTGGAGAATCTCCTTTGAAAGTTTGGGGTGGAAAAGGTGGGCAAGAAGAAGCTGAGGTGTACATTCTGTGTTTCTTATATCCGAGCAACACTGAACACAGATAATCATCTAAAGCTGGTTATCAGTGCACTGTTTGTTCAATCTGAGCAGACAGTTTATTTGTAATTGTTAATCTGCACTGTGTACTACCCAAAAATCAAAGCAGAGGGCATCTGCTAGAGTAATGACCTTGTGAAGAAAAGCAGCACATTAAAACTGCTGGTTTTTGTGAAGGGTTCAAAAATGGAATTTCTATACATTGTTTTTTGTGCAGTACACTTCTTACAGAAACAGATGAGTCCATAATAAGTGCTACATGGCTTGAAACCACACATACATATATATACCCGCAAAGGTCTGCTGTCAACAAATCCAAGTTTTAGAGCCATGGACGGTTCTTGAAAAGTTTGCAAAAGCTTATTGTTGTTCCCTTTGTTTGACTTTTATGCCTATTAGTAAGAACACAGCTAACTAACTGCAGACTCACCGTCCCACTGATGAAATCTTCAAACCTGCCACATAGCTGTAGTGAAGAACAGTGCCCTTGGGTACAAGAAAAGTAGAGATTTTTACAAACTTTTTTTGTAGGAGCAAGCAGACAAAGATAATCCTTCTGCCAATACTTACAAGCCTTTACCAACCTACATAAAACTTTTCTTTAGGAAAACAGGCTGAAACATTCGTGATGGAGTTCAGATGACTATTTTATTTTTCTTAGTCTTTCTCTTCCCTTTTGTTTTCCTTGTCAAAATGTATGCAGTAACTGTTCTGCTTATTTTTGGCCCTCATTGGATGGAGTATAATGGCAGATATAGGCTGGGGCAGCCTCTGTGTCCCTGCCTGGTGGAATCTGACCCTCATAAAACCTAGTGTCCATGGAGGTTCATGTCTTGAACAAATACAGGGAAAGGTGGCTGAGTGATGTCTGGTCCTTGCGACGATGGCCTGGGTTCTGTTCCCAGTTCTGCCATGCTGTCCAGGCCCATAGCTCTCTGTGCATCATTTTCCTTGGAAACAGGAAATAAGTGTTCAGCTAGAGGACGGCTGACAACAGGGGTGGTGCCTCTAGTGTATTGCACCACCGGCTGGCACGGTACAGCAGGAACAGACCTCCGCAGAGCAGAGTTGGTGTCCTGAAGCCAATGTCCTCTCTGCAGTGATGGGTGACTCTGGAGAAGGCTGAGCTCCTCTTAGCAACCAGGATGCATCTTCTGGTTTTGTTTCAGCACAAAGGACCCCAGTCCATGCACTTGGAGTCTCCCTACAATGTGGGGGGCAAGCAAAGGCAAGTGCCTGGGAGACCAAATCTAAAACAGGATTATGGAGGCATAGTCCGGGCATGTCCAAGGCAGCTCTAGATACAATTTCTTTTCTTGCAATATGGCTCTGAGCAAGCTTTTCCTTAACCAGACACCATGCTTTGATGCCCAGGAAAGTCCCCTTCTTGCAGAGAAGGTGGATGAGGTTGACTGCCATAGCCCTGACGCTGCCAGAGCCAGGCTTGGAGTCCCATTGGACAGCTATATGGGGAGAATGGTAGTGCTTACCTGCTGCTAACTCAGCTCATGTCTGTACTGCTGTACATGGCCCCAGTGTCAAACTGCCCCCTGCTACCCAGAAGTACATAGAAGGACCTTAGGAAGGTAAGGAACATCTCCAGAGGTTCCTGCACTCCAGCTCCAGTCAGGAGCAGAGGCACTGCCTGTCATGAGTTTTGGGATGGGAGAAGGCTCTTAGCCCACACATCCTGCAATAAGGATGGCACATCTTCACCAGGTTCCTGGAGGCAGCTGCAGTCTGCTGCTTCTCTGGAACAGAACTTGCAATTTTCCCCAGCAGTGTTCCCAAGTTGTAGCAGCAGTTCTTCAGTCATGTCATGTTTTACAAATGTTGCATGCCTTTTATAGCAAGTCCTCGTCAAAGGCATGCATATGTCTTGATTCAAAATTATTCAAGATGTGGAGCCTCCAGATTTTATCAATGGAAAACAATATGTTCACCTACAGAGCTCTTTGAAAAATGTATCCCTTAAAATTCATTTGCAAAGGCACAGAAATTCTCAGATGTGCTTCTACGTCATGCTTGGTTTAGAAGACTGCAGCTTTAAAAATGTTGTGCTCCGCTCTCTTCAAAACTAGAATTTGTTCTTTAGGAAATGTACAATCAAAACCAATCCAAACAAGCTTGAAATGTCAGGCCCCAGCCAGTGCCAATTCACGTGCCTTAGATTTTTGGGTTGAACCTGTATGCTTCCTCCTCCACTCCAGACTGGTAGGGCTTGAGGGCGGCCGTGGCTGGTTTGGTTTAGTGGCTCTAAACTGGATTGTGTTCGCAAGAAAAAATTCCTTCTAGAAGAGTTCTTTGATAAAACCATGTTGGCCTGAAAAGTGCCTTCACTAATACTATCAGAGTCCAAATACACCTCCTTCATATGTAGGTGTCATTTTGCAGCATCGGACTCCGGCTTAGAGGAGGCATCGCTGGAGGGAGGGTGAGGTAATGTAGCTGACCCAGACAGTATCTTCCTGGGGTGCCCAGAGGAGCAGCTGCTGGGTACCAGGGCTGCCACATGTGGAAGGATGCCCCTGTGAGGCACCAGTGACGGTGGGTGGCACGGCTGTGGCTGGAACTTCAAGGAGGCTGCAGCAATGCAGCTCAGTCCAGCGTAGCCATTGATGTGGCTCTTGGCACCACATCTGAGGAGGCTGCTGCACAGCAATTATTTCACCTCAGGCATTTTGCACTCGAAACGGTCAAAATGTCAGCTGGCGTTGAACTAAAAAATACCATGTTTCCGTGAAACTGTAGCCCTTCCTGCGATCTGTTTGCCCCACAGCAGCAATAGCAAAGCACCCACATTCAGTGCTTTACTATGGAGTCGAGGAGCATGCAGCAGATGAACTTTGCAGTCTGAGAAGGTCCTTCATTTCTCTAACTTATCTAAGATCCACTCTGTAAATCTGGAGGAGGAATATAGCCCTGAGAAATGAAGCCAAGTGAATATACATTAAATGAAGGATTAGCTTCATCTGATACTGCATAACAGCAGACCTGTGTGTAAAAATGTACTTTTGAGATAATCCTTTTTTCCTATTCCTATCCTATTTCTACTTTGGAAAATTTCATATGTTATGTCCAAGCTCATGGTATTTTTAAGAGATAAGCATGTCATCATCCAGTATTCAGTAGAGGGTACAGAAGTGAGAACAGTCAATATGTTTAATACAGTCTCCCCAGAATGAATCCATTTTATACTTGACTATAACAATGTGTTTAATATCCTTATACAGTGAGACGTTTTGTATATGACCACCAGGAGCATCATTAATGTGGAACAGAAGCTTATACCCAGGGCTGTAACTGTGTAAAACAATCTTTCTTCCACCTAGCTCTTCAATCACATGCTGAAAGCTTGCCCCAAACTTTACCAACATATTACCCCAGAATTCCACACTTTAATTATTCCATGGACACGTAGGGTTCAACTGCAAATACCAAACCTTAGATCAGAGGAAGGCAGTGTACCAATGCAGAGCAATGTAATCCTCCCTGCACGCAGCTAGCTGCAAATGCACAAGCCCAGCCTGATTTAGTTGTTCTCAGTGCCCTGTGGTACACAAAGCACCGTCTGAAGTGTCAGACTTTCACAGATCCATATTGCAAGAAGACGGAAAGGTGGCTTCGGATGGAGCATAATAAAGTGTCAGAAATAGCAGATGAAAGAGTAAAAGCCGGGATGTTTTAAATTGTTCCACTCCAATAAGTATGGTGAACTGCGCTGAAAAAAATACTGTACTTTCTTTTGCCAAACAGCTGTTCTTCAAACATTTCCAAATCAGCAGGCTTGTGCTTTTTCATGCCTTACATAGTCTTGAAAACATCTAGGCGGAAATATCACTTATTCAAAGAAACACTGGCAAATTCAGAGAACAGCATATCCAGCTATTGTGAAGTGAGTCCTGCACTGTATGCAACATTGTTCTGCACCTCATTAAATACAGGCCAAAGATCTCAGATGCCCTTCTTTTTTCAGATTTCAGAGAAAGGATGTATGAAAGACTGCCTAAAGCTCTGGGAAAAAGGCAGTGATCTCTGCTCCGCTCCTCTGGCCCAGTGGAACTTGCTACAAACAAGGTAAAACCCAGTCTTGTGGGAGACAGGTTTCCCAAGGGTTAGACCAATACCGTGGTAAGAATCTTCCCCGGAAGATAGACATTCCCAGCTGTGCTTACAGGCAAGGCACATTTCTGTGCCGTTTTCTTCTTTCATATAAATGCAAGACAAAGTGTCTGTGTGTTCATATATATATATACACACACATGCATACGTACATAATTACTTACAGAAGCGTGCACTCACACATGCATATATACACATCTATACATATGCAGAATTAAAAAATGTCAGAAGTGAACACTGTGCTGGGCACACATCTTCCTATGGGGAGATGATGGAAGAGCAAGCACACGACAGATGTTGGTTGTATTGCTTAACGAACCACTATGAAGCATTATACTGCTTAGTGTAGTATAACCAGCACAGAATAAACCAGAATCAAATAGGCAGGACTGGGTGCTGAAGAGGAAGAGAAGTGGAGCCTGAGGAGAAAGGCAGCTGTGGGGCTCTATGTGTTGGCTGAGGAAGGAAAATAGCTATGCATAATGGCATGTCCCAGCAGCTGGAGTGTGGTTTGGGAGTGCTTAGGGAGGGTGGTATCTTGTGCAGGAAGAGAATCTAGTAGGGAAGTGGAATGAAGTATTCAAAAGAGAGCATTTGAAGATGGAGTATTTTGGGGAGGTAATTTGAAATAGTTAATTCAAAGACTCATACTCATAAAGGAGGTAAGGTGGAGGAAAAGAATTTTTGCATTTACTGTGGAATTTATGTCAGAACAATACTTACAATTGTCTCGTTTGCACTGCTATTCTGTAATATCATAGCAGGGTTGCCAAACCATCCTGGAGACCCTGACATTGAGTCTCTATTAGAGGTAAGCAGCAGCCTATGTGACTGCACTGAGAGGAGATCACCAGAACCTCACAAAAGCCTGCCATTCTCCACCACCACATCCTTCACCTTTACTCTTGCTCCAGGCTCAGTCATGAAACTGGAGGAAATGCTTGCTGCAAACTATTTAAGACAGGAACAAAAGAATTGCAGGCTATAAACGGAACAGCATGTCTTTTTTCATCAGTGTATTCACAACACTGGAAACTAGCAAGAGCTGAGGATGTAGTTATTGAAGCAAATGAACAGATATCATCCTTGGAGTTCTACACATGAATATGGAAGAATTAAATCTTGGATGATGTGTGATATTTTAACCCAAAACCACAATTTGTGCAGAACATTTTCTTATAAGTTTGTGCTTAGGGTTCCTAAACCTCCATCCATCAGAATATGTGGATTTCTGCCTCAAGAAAACCAGAATAACAGCAAGATATTGACAAATAAGATCAGAACGACCTTTTTAATGCTTGTTCTCAGTCACACTGTGGCTGGCTGCATAATGTGAACTTAATTTTAGTGGTGTAGTATCTGTTTTGAAATCCATCAATGAGAATCCATCACTAAAAGGAATCCCTGTCATTTTATAAACCTCACACACAGTAATCAACTGTCTCATTAAAAGTATCTAATATTGGTAGCAGCCTACTTTTATTTCTAATCAGCAAGATCTGCAGGCATGAACAGCAGTGCAAGGATGGAGCACTTAGACTTTTGTTTCTAGTTTCATACATAGCTAAGCAAAGTCCCACAAATACAACATACAGATAAGCTACTGGGTGATCAGACTAGGTCTCAAGATGCCACTATTGAGACAATAGCATATATTCAGTATGACCTGCTGTGTGTGACATTAATTATATTAAAAGGCAGACTGAGATAAAAACTGACTGTAGATAAATGACTCTATATAGCTCCATACTGCTGTACTCACTCTGATTTTCAGATGAAAACCAATGGCATGCCAAAAAACAATTTTATCCATCACTGGTAGTCCTGCAAAATAAAATAGGGATCTATAACCCACCAATTCTCGGGGATTTTTTTTCGCTGGCTTCAGTAGAACCGAAATTATCCTGAAACTTCCTGGAAATGTATACATTTGGCAAAAATGAGTTGGTGTCAAAGACCCATCCTCAGATATCTCTGACCACCTCACCAGATGCAGAAGTACATGCCCTGCTCTTCAAGGTTCAAAATAGACTATATCAGCTGGCAAGTTTGAACCCAGTTGGTGTAACTGTTATCACTCCAGGATCTAGGGGACCAGTTAAAACCAGAGCCCCTTGTTTAATGAAGTGAGCACAGAAATATGCTTGAAATCCAACATAGGCAGAATAATACCACCACTGCGATAGCTGGGAAGGGAGATGAAGTGGCCCCAGGTCAGCCTGTAGCAGAGCTGGGGCTCACACCACTGCGCTTGCATGCTGCCTGTCTCCCTTGAGAGGAACCATGGTCCATGGAATGATGACAGAGTTCACTGGTGCAGTTCATTCCACAGGCATTTTCTGCTTACAACTATAATTCAAACTGATGGGGTTTTTGAAAATGCTTTACTACCCCACCTATCTAGGTCTGACTTGATTCCATCAACAAAGTAGCTGAGTTGCTTTGTATTTTTCTCATTGTAAGTGCAAACTCTGTAAGTTACAGGTGTCAGGAAATCTGAGCAAAATGTAGCAATGGCATGGGAAGGAAAATACATAGTTCCTCAGCTCCTACACATTTAATAATAAGAAAAAGATAGCATAAGACAGGGCTGATAATACTGATTTACTGCAACCTCACCTGCATGTGTACGTGAATAGAAATACTTACAGTTTTATTTGGACTTTGTGATTTATTCATTATATGCATAAGGAGGTAATGAACAACACGTCTGCATGCTATGAATCCAGGTTTCATTGAGAATTTTCATTGACAAAGTAGAGACAAAACCCTCGAGAAGGAACCTTCTGCTCTCTTCCTAGTTTACTGTACTTGGGGTGTCAGAGTTTTTTCAGTTAGTCTTTTATCTAAATTAAATACACAGACATCATAAAAGCAAGCATACTCTCACATAGAGAGACAGACAGACTACATCTTCAAGTTTAGAAAACAGATATTTTTACATGAATTATACACCTGCTTTTTTTTTTCTTGTTACTGAGGAAATCAGACAAAAGAGGAATTCACTCATGAAAAGTGACTGAAGGTATAGTTTTGCAAACATCTCTACATGACAATGGCTTAGCACAGTGGAATGAAATTCAGCAGTACAACTGCTCGAAACCTTCTCACAGAGTGTAGTGATAGCAATAGCTGTTGGACATGATAATTTTCATATCAATTTTTAGCTGTAATTTTTAAAAATCCTTTTGTAATGCAAATGAAATATCGTGTGTTTTCCAACAATCAAAACTGGGAAGCCTGTTGGGTTGGGGGAAAAAAAAAAAAAAAACAAAAGCCAAACAATCTTTTCCCCCACGTTTTTCTAAAATATGACATTGTAAAACTCAGTTACCTGTATTTCTTTTCAGTAAGAACTTATAACATCAAATCCAGGTGCTGAAGCAGTTCCCCTGGAGAAATATACACAAGCCACTCTAGTATAACCCAGGTGTGTGAAAAATTTTTTCCATCTCATGAAAATTTAACACTTTTCCAGAGATTTTAGCACAGCTTTGAACTCCAGTGAATATAACATCTGATTGCCCAACCCTTTCAGCTACAGATTTCTTGTAGGTTATTAACTCTGGTGCCTATATCAGTAGGTGCTATAATTTCCATGAACCTTTTGAGTGTGGCTGCAGAAGATGTAGCTTGTAAAAGTATGCTTTCTTGGGTTGTGAGACAGACTAAATACAAGAGTGAGCAAAAGCTCCTACAATTGCAATGAATGTGTTTGTTGTATCGCCTTTGTCTGTAATTTGGCAGCTAAAAATTATATATTCCCTGCTAAATTTTGCAAGTTAGCCACAAATTCTACACCAATATTTTCAAATGTGAGGGGTATTCTGTGTATTTATTTGGAAACATGAACAGTGCTGGGAAGCTCGTGGTCCTCACAGCTGAAGAAGACTGTGTCCCACCTTTTGTGGAAGGGTGGACCAGACGACCTTCACAGGTCCCTTCCAACCTCAGCCATCCTGTTTCCAGTTTATTTATGCAAAATAAGCTCTAAGTGTATTAAACTTTGTCCCATTGGTGATATTCCAGTTTCCAGCAAAACAAGCCAACTGCAGTTTGCTCAAAAGGAAATAAGTAAAGCCAGTGAAGTGCAGGAAAGGTATCTAATGTCCCAGCAGGTCTGCCCCAGCCCTTGAGCTGTGGCCCTGGATACCCAGGAAATAAAATGTGAAGGCCACATAGTTTAGTGGAAAAAATAGAAACTTCGAAATATATTGTGTATAAATAGCTTCATCAAATTTGCCTAGGACTCAAAAAGACCTGATGCATTAGAAAGGGTGCATTATAAGTCTGTCTTATCTGGTGGTGTAAACTGATCAGGACAGATTCAACATGTCCTGCAGTGCTGCAGATGGCTAAGAAACCTAATTCAGGAAAACCTTTGCCAGCACAGTCATAAAGAGACAGGAACTACAGAAGACTTCGGGATACCTGTGCTATTGCTGCTGCCTCAGTCCATTTCTCTCTGAACACCCTCTTTCGGCTTCCCTGTGCCCAGGAGCTTTCATAGATTTGGCTGTCTGAACCGGCTCCACTGATTTTCTATATTGTTTTTCTCACATAAGGCCCTTTAATCATCAACACAGTTTCTGTATTCAGAAGAATGTATCAGCACCCCAGAACATGCCCAGACAGCTGAAGGAGAGCACAAGCCCCTGTAGAGTGCTCCTTTTCATCTCCTGTTTCCTCCTGCTCCTTCAGGGACAACAATGCCTTAGATTTCAGGGGGAAAGAAAAAAGCTGTAACACATCTTGAGCCCTTCATCTAGTTCCTCTTGCAACATTTTCCTTTCTCAGTGCTATGGTAATTTTCATGCAAGGGGACTGGGGTGAAAGAACAGATGCTGCTCCTGTTTCCTCCGTGTTATCATCCAACTCCCAGCAATGCTCCCTGTAATCGTCCTATTGTATGGCTGCATTTCCTATAAAGCTGAACAATGAATAATGGATGCAAAAACTAAGTGGTGTTTCAGGTTCATTAGTATGCATATTGTTATAAATTCGTTTCAGTAGGTGCTGTGAAGTCACCTCCTCTCTTTTGTATTTTGAGGTGTCACTGCTTCAGGCTCTGCTAATGTTCATTTTGTATTCATTCATTTGCATCTGTAGTTTTACCTGGATTACAGGCTATTGTTCTTATTTGCAAAGATTGGGTTTCATTTCCTGTAGGAAGCTTTTCTTTTGTCTCTAGGGCTCGTTTTCCTATTATCATCCGCCTTGAGAGTACCAAAGCACTGTCCTGCTGGTAAAATATGATCTGCTTTGTAGTGTTCTAATGAAAATTTTACCATTTCTGTCCTCAAAAAAATAAAATCAAGATTTTCCTACTTTCTTATTCTGGCTGTCAGTATCCAGGGCTTCTCTTCTCTTCATTCTAATTCCTGAATGTTAAACAGCCCATGAGCTCCCCAGCTACAGTCCTGCAAATCCTTGTTACCTTTGACCCACGTCCAGCTGCCAGCAGAGGCTTTGCTGGTAATACTGAGCTCCCGAAAAGAATTCCTGTCAGCCATTCAGACAGCAAGTCATGTAACAGGATTTTCTTAAAAAGTCAAACAGAAGCTATCTCCTGCTGCTTTTCATACCTCAGCCCCTGTTAATACGTTTTGCAGTTATTCCCTTTATTTATATGGCATATATATTTTATTCATTCTCATTAGGCTGTTCAATAACAACCCATTATCTTTCATCAGACTCATAGAAGACAAAACATTCATATTAATGCCCCTATTTTTATTTGTTTTATGATATTCTCCCTCACACATTCAGACTCATACTTCCTAACAACAGCATACCATTAGGCCTTGCCTTCAGCTATTGTTAACAATGAACTGACAAAATGCAGCAGCATGCCACAAAAAGTAAAGCTGATTTCAAGTCCTTTGTTCCTCTCTGCCCTATCTGTATTGGACCAATAATGGTACAGAGCTATCAGCTCAAGAAAGTACAAAATGAACTCCAGCAAAAATGGAAGAAAGAGACAATAGTGAGCTATAGCTGTGATATCCCAGGACATTTTGCACAAATGCACAATTGCCCATAGCATTTGCACTAAAATGGACTTTGCAGTGGATAATATTTGGTGTATGCACAGTGCACATAAAATAATACAGTAGCTGCTGATAGCAGTTAACTCTGTGCATGAAAAGCATCTCTTACTGAAACTGTTTCTTGTCTTCGGTGGTGTATGTAAAGCCTTCTTAACATTATAAGCAGCAGTGAGTTTAAAGATAAAGTATTCAGACCAAGCTGCTAAAGACAGGTGTTGAAACCTGAGTACTGAACTGAGTTGTCCTACATGCAGTACTGGGAATCAGTAGCCACATTTTGAAAATGGTGATGTAAATGACTCTTGGAAGATGGAAAGGAGAGCCTGTGATAGAAAAAGTGTAAGTAATTCCACACTGCCTGGATCATCATCCCTTTTGTTCCCCTTCTTTCTTCCCACAGCAGTAAAAAAAGTCTAGCTCTCCAGCTCTTCAGTCATATGAAGCCAAAGTTGAAAATACATATACTAACAAACACTAGTAAAGGCTACAAAACCAGGTGAGTCAAGCTCCTCAAATGCTTTATTGGGAAGCTTGTAATTTCAGCTATGTCTAGGATACCTGTTTTACCCATGGTGACAGCAGATGCGCATCCAGTGGTGCCTCTTGCTAAGACAGCCAAGCCTCTCATCCTTGATGAGAGCACGGATGGCCTCGGATAAGTAGATGGCATAGACAACAGATCTAGCAGTTACAAGAGTGTGACATGTAGACATACCACGTGAGGAGTAGAGATCAGTCATAAGCAGCTCATTTCCACTTTTATTACGGTACATCGCAGGCTTATGGTAAATTGAGCAGATGCTGATATCTGAAGCCTAAAATATGAAAAACTTAGAACTTACAAAAATATTCTCAGTGTGCAGTTCTGCTACAGACATTATCATGATCGCAGGAACAGGCATCTTCATAAGTATCACAGTCTCACACATGGTGTGTGCGTGTTTATATATGAATATATACAAATACACTGAAAGATACCCACACATATACACTGTAATATTATTTATATATGAACATATATCACATCTCGCTCTACATGTATGTATAGACAAGCAAAAAAACCATATGTATGTAGATATCCTAACAGATATGCATACTTATAACAGGTTTTTTAAACAGGTTTACTCTTACTTATATAAATATTCCATCTTGCATTTATATTTAAGGCACTGTACCCAGCCACATTTTTGCTAGCAAGGGACATTGCCAAGGCACTTCCTGTTAGTCTGTTCCCTTTAACTTTTCTAAGTGTGGTTTTACTGTATAATTCTTTGGGAACTTGACTATGTGGAAAGGAAATAGTTTCTCTTGCAGAAACTACATAACCTCTGTTGAAGTGGTGTGGAGACTGGTTAAAATCAGGGTTAGTTTTGTCCATTTTAGTCCAAATGAGTAACTGAGGCAGGAATTTGTCAGGAACACTCGAATGGTGCTCTCTCTAACCGTAATTAGTACGTCTTATAGACCACAAATCTACAAAGGTATGACCTGATAGTACTTACTTCTCCCTTCCTTCCAGCTTGGTGCTGTATGCCCTCTTCTCCCACTTGGTTTATACTGTTCCACCATACCGATGGGAGTCTGAAGCTGAACATCTTCAGGACCATGTCCTTCACCTGCACCAAGTAAACAAAAGGTGTGTATTTTATTGTCAGAATTGCCTGGAGTATGTGTTACAGATGCAGCTTGCTGGGATGAGGGTTTTACTGTGTGTACGTCTGATGCAAAGGGAATCATGATGCAAAGTGGTTCCTGGAGGTGAGGACAGAAGCCGAGATATAAAGGCTTAGGAAAACGGTGCAAGACTCTAAAATCTGAGCCTAATTCTCTGTTTGCCATGAACAGCTTGTGAAAGAGAACAACTGCAAGGAAAATTGAAATCTCTGCAGGACAGGAAGCATGACAGCTCATATCCATGTTCTGCTCTCAAAATGGCAGTGCCTGCAAATGGTGAGTGGACTGCACTGAGGGGCAGGAGAGGGCCAGTGTGACTGGGCTCCATCCATTCCTTCCCACACCTTTCCTTGCATTCTGGCTCCCCATATCAGCACCACAGAGATGAAGTGCCTGGACACACTTGTGCCTCTTAGCTGTCACTTCTGTGCCCATGAAAGGCAGTAAGAGAGCCTTCCTGGCCTGAAATGAGCATATTCAGATTGTGTACACTCGGATATTACTGCAGTGGAGGCCAGAGAACAGTCAACATACTCATCTGACAGGTATATAGCTCCAGTATGCAAATCTGGAAATGAGCATGGTAGCTAATGTGGTCCCTTTTCTTTCTTTTCTCTTTCAGCAACTTGTTCTTTGTTCTTGGAGTCTACTTGAGTCTAAGGATTTTTATTCCAGAGAAAGATTTGATTTTTCTTTTGAATACATGCCCTGGAACTGAGGACCTGCTGCAATTAAAGTGCTGGTACTTGTCTCCTGTGAGACTTATTCTATTATGAAGTCTTATCCATTGATTGTAGACTAATGAACCCATCAATTCATCACAGCACTACTATTACCCTACTGCTGTTGTGGGATATTATATTGCTGAGCTTGGGTAAGAGGATTGACTCTCTTGCTACTGCCCCAACTGTTGTTAAGGATGTAAAAAAAGGTAAAGTAATCAGAATTTCAATACAGTTCAACTTTGTGGCCCTTCTGTGGCATGTTGGTTCCTTCTGCAGTAGGACTTTCTCATTTAAAGCAAATCAATTTCAGCAATACTTGCTGTTCAGAAACAGTAGGTCTTTAGTGGGATGGAAGAGGGGAAGAAACTTGATACTTTGCTAGGAAATAGTGGGGAACACAAAAACTGCTTGTTGAGGTTTTTTCACTCATAGAAATTTTCTGGAGTGGGGCACCAGCAAAACCTAGGTAAGCTCAAGTTAAAGTAAGTAGAAACAGCAAGTAATGGTTTGAACAGCAATAGCAACAGCAGCAATATGCTTTTCTCCCTCTGCATCAGATGCTGGTAATGCTTCTTTCTAAAGCCTAATATCAGATTATATGTGGCAGATTTACTTACCATTCTGTAGATTTTATTCTGTCTTTTTCAGATTGTCTGGTATTATATTGATTCAGCACCCAAATGCAGAAATGTGCAAAAGGAACTGGTAACAAAATAAAATCTAGGACCACAAAAGGAATTGCCTTCAAGGTATCACTTTGAAGTTTGAGCAGCCAAGAACATGATACAATAGTTCTGGCAGTCTTCATATCTTTCTTGAGAAAACACTTTGGTGCTGAATTTCAAGGGTGAACACTAATAAAGGAATACACTGAAAGGTAAGAGACCAGACTGTTCTTTATAATTGTGTCAGACAAATCACAATGTCTGTATAACAAGTATGTAAACAGTGGGTCTGCAGACACAGATGAGAGGAAAAACAAGATGCCTATAAAGAAACATAAAAAGCTAATAGATAGAAATGAATGCAACCTTTTCAAATTGTATTCCTTGCTAAAAACAGCTAGCAGGTCAACAAAAAAAAAAAAAGAAAATAAAAGAAAAAAAAGAGATTAAATTTAGGCAACACAAGCCCACAGAAAAAGAGTTATAAATTCCAAAAAGCTAAACCTCTTTCCATCCAGCACAGTTGAATTCAGTCACCAACTCTTTTGCTTGGTTTTTAAGCTAACTGTTACAACATGCATAGTACAAGCATCTTAGTTATAGGACTACACTGTTTTTCTAAAGCACATAATCTGATGCCACAGTACAGACAAGGGATTTAAGCAGTGTGGGCATTTTAATGCCGTGCCCATCTGCGGCACATGTTCTGACATAGGTTCTTCTGGATGGGGGAGATTGAGCATTTAGAGCAGGCGGAAACTAATCTTCTTAAAAAACAAGGCCAACAATTAGCTAGTAAATAGTGGTGCTGCAAGACTAATTAATTAATGTTTGCAAAATGTTCTGAGATTCCCCAGATAGAACATGTTATGGAAGTGAAAAATATTACAAGTAATCTTTACTGATGTATTAATAACACTGAAGGTAGGAATGCAGCTGTGTTATAAAAGAAGGCTCATAATAGGTTTCTCTTGCAGCAGGTTTGCTAACAGAAGCAACTGACTGCAAAGCAAGTACAAAGCTCTGCTCTAAGCTGTGGTGCCTCAGGAAGGCAGCATGGCTTGTATACATAAGCAGTGTTTGCTGCTGATACCCCACAAGGGAGCTGAATGTTGAATCCACCTTCAGGCAGGTCCCTAGAGATCTGTGAGACTTTGGCTTTGTTCAGCCTCCCTCCTCAGTGTCCACAGTGAAATTTCATCACTGCTCTGCCAACTGCAACCAACAAAACAAGCAAGTGGCTTAATAAATAAGAAAAATTCTTCAAATGATGAGACTTCTGGATTGGAGTGTTCTCCATTGCAGATGATCCAGGAAGGGCAGCAAAAGATCACCATGAGACCTGCTACGCAATGAACATGGGTGACAGGATCAGTATTCTTGAGACCCTCTGGTCTCTTTTGGGGTCATGTTCTGGCCTCTTTCATCTGTGAACACAGTGATCCAGCATGTGCCTTCTCTGAAGGCCTGCAGACTGCCCATTGCAGGAAACCACCATCCAGGTACTCTCCCTGTCACCCAGTTCACCCGTGAACAGCAGGACTGAGGCAATGAGGGTGAAAAGGTTCACAGATACTTCCACCAGCTGGGATTCCAAGGCAGGCTGGAGGAAATGTTGAGGGATGACAAGGTCCCAACATGGTACTTTCAGAGGTGTGTTGAAAAGCACAGGGGGAAGACAGGACCTCTGGAGGAAGACTCCTTGTCTCCTGCATACCACATAGACTGAGAAAGCAAATAAACTGACAGTGACTGGGAAATGACTGATCCATACCAAAGGTATGACCAGGTGCCCCTGCTCCTATGTCCTCACCTCTTCAAATGCCACTCAGGCTTTTGGAGTTTTCAGGTCCTCCCGCCTTTTAACTTGTTTGCTCCTGCCTAGTTGAACTGTGGGGATCCCTTTGCCATACTGCTTAAGAAGCAGCTGATGGCTACCTGGCTGAGCAGAGGGACCACATGTAGGCACTCCCCAGCCAAGCAAAGCCCCAGCAAGGCTACACTTCCTTACACTGACACTCATTCCTTGTTATTTAGAAATAACCAGATGTTTTGATAGAAAAATAAACCAGCAGCGACAAACAAAGCTGGCTCAGAAAGGGCAGGCAGAAAGGGGCTCTAGGTCTGAACAGTGACATGAGAGATGTGGGTAACCTCAACACGGAACAGAGGAAGGGATGTACACAATATAGGAAGACCTATGTCACACTGCTATTACGAAGCTTGATAATGGAAGCAGTGACAGGATCTTCATGTAGAAACCCACTCACAGGCTCTGTGAGTGCATCAGTGTGGAAAGGCTAGGTTATTTCTCCAGGCTGAATTCCTTGGAATAGCATTCTGTGAAGTGATAGATATGCACAAGAGCGCTGGGTGGCTGCAGCACACCTCGTACGTTCACATCTAACAAGTGCACCTGCAAACAAGCACTGTTGCATACTACACATTGTGTTTGATTACTTCATTATTGTGGTTCCCACTGGTATGAATGGACACACCCCACTTCTTTCTGAGATCTTCTTGCAAGCTTAATGAAGGCTTGTGGGAAAGTCTGCAGGCATCCATGAAGGGCATTTATTCATGCTGAATGCAGAATGTGCAAGTCTTTACACCTGCTCACCAGCCTCATTGCCTATGTCTACATCTACAGTAGTCAGATTTTTCCAGCACGTCCCTTGCAACCTTCAGAGAGAACAATGAGGCTGAGCAACTGCAGAAGCAACATGGAAGGTCAATGAACAAACTCCTTTCTTCCCCAGCATGACGCAATAAGATGTAAGTGATTTATAAACAGAAGTGTGAGGTAATTGCATAATTGCAGTACTCAGGACTAATTGCACAGTTCCATTACCCTGTCACATGTCCAACTTTTGCCACAGACCTGGCAAAATAAACCATGAGGTCTCAGCAAAACATACCTTTACTCACTGTCACAAAGGATGGGAATTAAATCTTTGATTAAGTCCTACAAGCTTCAAAGATATGGACACTGACTGGAAAACGTGAGCTGCAGAGAGTGAGTGAGAAATATTCTTCCTTGTTTGATATCTGAATCTGGTGGGACAGCTGTGGGAAGCCTGTGGTGTGCTCACATCAAAGCCTAGCTTCACTCATGATGCTATCATCCAGCTACACATCTCATGCCTCCCTTCCACAGTTTTCTACTACGTCAGACCATCACATCCTTCCTCCTTGGCTTTTGCTGTCCTGAATGAGGAACTGTCATTCTGAGGAACTTAATTATTTCATTCCTTTATTCCATCCTTCATGTTTGCTGCAGAAGCATAGACCAAAAGGCTTCTCTTCTCCCCTCATGCAGCTCCCTTTTTGGTCATTTCTTCATTTAGGAAATGAAAGCTCAGTGACATCTATCCGTACTCCACATCTTATGCTGGTTACCACCATCTTACAAAAGCACTGTAACAAACCGCTGTCTGTTCCCAGTTAGATATCTGTCACCTCAAAACACCTGAGAGTCATTTTGTTTTCTTTTGTCCCATGCTTGCACCCAACGGCTTCCCTGATGTCTCTATGAGGCATTGCTTTTCCACTGTGTATCCAAAAGCAGTCAATTCCACCACTGCCAGAACTGAGAGAGGCTCTGCCCCTGGGCTGAGCTCATCTGCTCACACACAGCATTTCCTGTTCCTTACTCTCACTCCCTATCCGTGTTTTACAGAGAGTTTGGAAGCAGGGAGCTGCTTTCAGGATTCCCAGCCAGTTTTTGGGTGGAGCAGCTGATGAGCTCATTGGAGCTGCACTGGCCCTCATGGGCTATGGTGTTCCAGTTCATTCAGAGACAACAGCTGGAACACTAACCTTTGTGTGCATTTACAGCTAGACCAGTGCTCAGGCACTTTGGAAACAATGTGTAATTAAGCTAATTGTTCTGTTCAAAAATAGTAAGTAGTGTAAGATCTACAGAAGTAATTAGAATTGCCACACCATTACTATTTAGAAGCAATAATGCTTCCCTTATGTAGACATTATTCTGATAATTATCTTCTTTAATGGAGATTGAATATCAGTGTGTTTATTTGAGGTTTTTTATCTCTCCAGTGCATGGAGTCCAAAAGTTGGATTACAAACTCTAGCATGTTCTTTTTATGGGGCCTCTGAAGTACACGACTCTTTGGGAAGGGTATCACTTCCTGCACCAAAATATCTCTCTCTCTAACACAGGTATACATATGTACCTACATATACATGTATCTCTATGTGCATCTGTGCATTTGGGTGTGTATAACCAGGGCTCCCAGGGAAGCTGCTAGGCACGTAACACCAGAGAACTTGTGGTGCTTTTCCCCCTCACTCTTAGCTACTCCCTTGTAGTGGACAGTAAATGGCAGGTTTGTACAGTCCGCACTTATACCTCCCAGCTAATTCCTCCAGGTCAAGCATTAGAACACTCTGAGCCTATAATTTTTGAAAGCTTCTTAATTTGTATTGTAGCTCTTGCAAAGTGACCAATTTTTCTGACCCAGAAGGACTGAAGACCAACCCAATATCCTAAAGCTCGGATATACTGCAGAAAAAAATGAGGATGGGAATAAATATGCTCAAAATGGAGGTGGGTGGAGTGTTAATAGCTAGCTACCTTTGTTCAGATTTAATCAGCAAATGCAGGTGCGCCTTAATTTTGAAATGCTATACTCAGATGACTGATTATATTGGTCTTGGAAAACTCAGTTGAGTTTCCATAAAATGAAACTAATGCCTGCTGTGCAAGAGAAGAGTGAAAGATTAAGTCATGGCTCTGGTGTGTGAGGTGTATCATAGTGGAGAATAGGTGCAGAAAAGATAGGTTATATGTTGAATGTTGACAAAAACATTTTCCTAGCATAACCTTGTTGTCCACACCGTACTTGCATCTCCATACAAAATAACCCCCTCCACCCCAAACTTTAGGCATCATCACTTTGACGATAGTGTTAAGTCTTTTGACCAAAGAACTATCTTGCTCCTTTGGAAATAAAGATTTAAGAAAGGGTTGATGGATGCCTTCCCGGAGCAGATATTTTGCATTTTAAAAGAATTTACCTTTTATTCTCTACTTTCCTGTTGCATTATTATACAGTGATTAAGGCCAGTTGTGGTGTGCTTTTGTGTAGCTGTGCTCCTGTCTGTAAACATGAACTTACCAAAACGAAGCAGCTTTCGTTTGTGAAGACTGAACTTTCTGATGTTTGTGCAGAAGTTTTCTTTAGAAGAGGTACTTCTTCTACTTCAGAAAATACCACTTCCATCTTTTGTTATTTTTTTCTGCCTCTGTAGTCAGACCCTCACCATCTTGCTGTAGTGAGGTTCACACAGTGCCTAATAGCAGAGCTCCAGACTGCAGCACTGAAGTGCTCCACAGAAAAATGATAAAAGAATCCACAAGATCTTCACAGCCTCTTCTGCTCTCTCCAGACAAGATCTTGCTTTGAGAACATGCGTATCCCCAAAATGAGAGCTTAGACTTCTAGGTTGCCAGTATTAATTAACATTATCCAAAATCTGATCCTTGAAACTGCAAAATTTTCTTAAGTTTTTTCCATAGCTTGGTTATAACTGTGTAAACCTGAACCCATGCCCATGGCTTTGGTCCTCTATTGGATCCAGAAGTGGTGGAGAGGTTGAGGCTTGCAAAAGGATGGGCCTTGGGGAGTCGGTCATGTTGTTTTTCTGTGTAGAGCTAGATACAGCTGCAGCTTAAGAAAAAAAGATCAGAAAAGCCCCAGTGGTTTGCACAAGATTTCCACCCAATCCCAGGTGAGGGAATCCTCATGAGACCGTCTGGGTTTTCTGTCGTTGGGTACTTTTATTTTTAACCATGAATTCCTGACTCGCCCATTTTGATGTGACTGAAAAATCTGACTGATGCTGTTTACGAGAGACAGCTTGATAAATTCAAATGTAGCCAAAGCTAGTAACTGAAAACCATGACTTTGGAGTTTCTCTTGATACAGCTTGCTTCAAATCAGTTTGTCATCTTCATCCAGCCCTTAAACTCTGGCACAACTGAATTCAGCCTAATTTGGAAAACATTCCAGACAGGAATAAATACTTACTGGAGGAAAGGTAAGAGAAGGGTAATTCATATTACCCCAAGAAAAAGACAAAGACTTCAAGAACCTGACTTGGCTAGCCCAGCAAAGTGAAAACTGAAAGGGGAAGACTGCTTCCTATGTAGAGCTGGGAAACACCAGCAAGGGAAGATCATGTGAAAACGAAATAGATCAACACCCACTGCTGTTCATAAATTTGGAAGGAAATAAGAGCGAATCTGATGACAACTACGGCAGTGGAACAGCCTTAAAAGAATGAAAAATCCTAAGTAGTTTAAAGGCAGTGTTAAGATGAAAAAGTTGGGGCTGTTCAGCCTGGAGAAGAGAAGGCTGCGTGAAGACCTCATAGCAACATTCCAGTATCTGAAGGTTGCCTATAGGGATGCTGTGGAGGGACTCTTCATTAGGGACTGTAGTGAGAGGACAAGGGGTAATGGGTTCAAACTTAAACAGGGGAAGTTTAGATTGGATATGAGGAAGAAATTCCTTACTGTAAGGGTGGTGAGGCACTGGAATGGGTTGCCCAGGGAAGTTATGAATGCTCCATTGCTGGTGGTGCTCAAGGTCAGGCTGGACAGAGCCTTGGGTGGCATGGTTTAGTGGGAGGTGTCCCTGCCCATGGCAGAGGGGTTGGAACTAGATGATCTTAATGTCCTTTCCAACCCTAAATATTCTATGATTCTATGAGTCTATTTCTGAGGAAGTCTGTAATGTGTCTGTCTCTAGCACATGCTCCGTTCCCAGGTACGATTAGTTGGAAGTCACTGTCATCCTTAATTTGGAAGCAGTCAAGATAAAGACTTCTCATCTTCTATAAAGAAGATATATCCCAGATCCCAGTCTTCTGCCTGGAGGAAATGGATCTCCTCACAGCCAATACTTTTTTCCCTCTGATCATAGAGACTGGTAGAGCAAGAGGGGAACAGACTACAGAAAGCGGCCAACTTCACATGATCTTCCCGATTATCATTTCCCAGTTTCACTGTCATAAACAGTGTGTTGGACAAGAGGGTCCATTGGACCCTCCTCAGCATTTCTTAATTTCTTTTATGTTCTTTATTGTTTTCTCCCCCTTAGATTGAATACTCAAAATAATTTTTTCAGTCACGTTTGTGGAGGAGTATCAGGAAGTCTGACATCAAATTCTCTGGGTTGGATGCATTCTACCTTGCAGCTTTTCCAAAATATTTACAGCAGAAGAACCTGCACTCATCATCAGAATGAGGGTGAGGAGTCCCAAAAATGCATTGGCAAACAAACAATGAATATAGAGGGGAATGTGAACTAAATTGCAGGTAGACAGTTATATGTGCAAGGTAAGATTTGAGGATAATGAGGCCATTGCATAGGCAAACAGACGCAAACCTGTTTTCAAAAGGTTTATTCAAGGAACAAGGAATAGTCTAGGGAAGTCTGCACACCCTCCCAGCTCTTATTTTTTACAACTCAGTGGTTTTTGTGATTGTGGTTTGAAAGGGTAGCTGGTGTCAGCAAATCAGTCTGCAGGGGAGCAGGGGATTTGGTTACCATTCATACTATTCCCAAAAATAGAAGGCAAAGCACAATCAAACTCCAGACACGGGGGTCTGTGGCTGCTGAGGTGTCTGTGCAGATGAGGCAAACAGATTGAATTTGGTGTGACTGGAACAAAGAGAAGCAGCACAAGTGGTTGAAGGGAAAAGGAATGTCAAGGGTAGAAGCTTATTAGAAATCACTGTGGTCTCTGGACAAAGCTGTGATGTGACTAGTTAAGGCAAACCACAATATACGAATTGGAGTACTCTCTGTCCATCAAGCACAGTAACTCATCCAGCTACTCCAGTGACCTATAAACACTGAGCCAGTGAATGTGATAGACAGGAGCAACAGGGAGATGTTGCAGTCACTGCTGGGTATCCATTCAGGCAGAAACATGTCTGCAGAGGGTGCAGTCCAGTCATGAACTCAAAAGCATGTTTGCACTCGCATTCATTTATTCATCATTAACAGCATGCTGCAGACAATCATAAGAATGCCAGTTACTTGCCAAAGCACAGAGATTTCTCACGTCTGTCACTTGAGCTGAGCACAGCAATAACAGTACCAGATTCCAGCTGTGTGCTGCATACAGCTCAGTATTTATGAGTTTCAAATCGTGAAAGCATTTGTTGTGGTCCCATTCATTTGGGTACATCAGCAGCATGCCAAGTCCCGGGACGGCTCACACTGGCATGGTATTGGGCTCACTGGTGGCAAACAGGGCCTTGCTGTCTCCATCACAACATGACACCTAAAGATGAGCATGGGCATGGAAAAGGATTAATTGGCAACCATGCTAAAGACACCCAAGAAGCTGTGATACAATCATGATGTATGTTGTCACCTATATGTGTTCGTATAGTTAACATGAAAGCTGAGAATCAGCTCCTCCTGCTGTGCTTTTATTATTCGTTTGTAGCCCCGCAATAATTTACCACCCAGAAAAAAGCCCAGGATTTCAGTGTGCTAGGAGATGTATGAACACAGAGAGAAAAAGGTGGCTCCTGTCCACAAATATTTCTCATCTAACTGCTTGGGAAAATGTCCACATCCATATATAGCCATTTGCTGAGCAATCCGTCTGTCATTTCCACAGCCTGCTAGGAAACATGACCATCAGCCTTACAACACCCAAGTGCTTGCACTGTTAAAGAGAATATTCAGCTAACCTCTCCCTTAAGCACTGCTCTTTGCCAGTCCTTTGGTGCTCCAGATTACCAAGTCTGTTGCATACCAATGTTTGCATATGACATTGTATATTAAAACAGATACTTGTCTGAAGCAGCAGCTACAAATATTTTGCAGAACAAGCTCTACAAGTGGTTTCTCTGTTCTCAGCTGCTAAAGATTGACTAACAAATTCGTATTATTCGGTACCTCCAAAATGCATGGAAGTCTCAGTGTGTGCTAAAGGAGTTGAGCAGTATGGTGTCAAAATTGCATCCATGCTACCAGCCTCCCAACCTGGCCACACTGCAACTCTCAGTCCAACTTCTCATTTCACTTGCCAAAACTTCCACTTGATTCTTTGTTCTGCCTCATTATCCAGAGGGTCCTCTCTTTCCTCCCTTTTCTCTTTGGCACCTCTCTCCTCATAGACCAGCAGAGTTTAGGGATTTCTGTAGGAAGTGCCAAAGGCACATCCCAAGGCAGGGCGCAGGAGCGCAGGTGGTGTTTCAAGATCCCAGCAGAGGACCCAGCCCCAACAGGAGGGGCCAGGAGCCACAGCTGCTTTCCTGCCTGCAGGGATAAACAGGGAGCATGAGAAAAGGCACTCCTGGCCATCTGTTAGAAGTCATGAGACAGTAAGTACTTAGCAGGAAAAGGGGGAAGAGGAAGATGAAGGGTGGAAAGGGTCATGGCATGGCATCAAAGGACTCATTAGGGCAGAGCATCGTGGCTGCAGAGCCCAGCTTGCTTTGTCACAGCTCTTCCAGCATGACTGGTTATAGACCTGGAGCTTCAATGGTGAGACTGCAAAAGCTCAACAAGAGAGGAAAGAAGGGCTGGGCAGGGAGGTGCCCTTCAGAGTAGGAAGGCAGGAACTTCAGGAATTACATGAGAGCAAGCTCCCACTGGAGGCATGGGGCACAAGCACTCTGGAAAAGAAAGGCTGGATGCAAAGCATATATGAATCACACAAGATTAAGACGGGAAGAGGAAGGTGCATCTAGCCATTACCGCAGGAAAATCCACCAAGCATGAGATACTTCCCCACCCATCCACACTCCAGCATAGCTTTGACAGTGCCCGTGTGTTTTTTCCTACTCTGGATAGATTCCTAATTGTATCACTTACACTGTACCAAAACCAGCATGGGTAAATTAGTTAAAATTACACACACTTAATAGTGTCATGGCAGAAAATACAGAGTCTCAGCAAGGAGAGTCAATGCTCTGATGTTGGTATGGAGGACTCCAATCTTCCATCCATTCAATCTAGGACTAGCTCCTGCCACCCTTATTTACGCTGAATCATGTTTTACTGCGAGCGCAGTCCAACTGCAGCCCGCAGTCCTAAGGTACGTTTGTTCCAAGCGCTACAAAAACTGTCCAACTAGAAATACTCTTTGCTAATGCAAGTGCAAAAAAAACTTCTCTGAGGTGAATGGTGCTGTACCCCTGTGGTTTCATCTAATGAAGCTAGACTGCTGTTTAAAATACAAACTTGCCCTAGAGCCCTTTTAACTGTTCATCCCCAGAATACGAACCTGTACATTTCCTGGACAGTGTAGCTCAGCAGCAGGAGCTGGGCCCCAGAAGCTGAGTTTGTTGAAGCAGTGAAAAAGGTAAATCAAACATATTTAGACCTGTGCAATAAAAATGTTCCGTCTTGTCTTTTTCCCATGCTGAAAGCTATGCAATTATCTTTTTTAATAGTTCCCCATCCTTTCAAAAAAATAAGCACTTAAAAAAAATTAGCAAAATGGGAGAATTGCTTTGGAAAATGCCTTAATTGAAATTCAGAAGTCAAATTTCACAGTTTATTATCAAAACTGTTATGAAGAAATGATCTCCTGTGGTCAGTCAGGGGGATTGACAGGTTTTCATATTATTTTTTCCTTTTCAAAAGATAGAGCTTTGAGCTTGAATTCAGTGTATTACCCCAGATAATTGTTGGAATGGATAACCATTTCAGCCAATAATCATGCAGAAATTGTAATTAGTATTTTATAAGTAAAGTCCAAACTGATATGGAATAGTAATAATTAATGGGTAAAGCACATAATAAGGAATTACAATTTAGCTGAGAGATTTCCTTTAGGCAAAGGAAACAAATTACCCCCTTGAGCTTTCTTAAAGCAAAATCGATTTCTTGCTTTTTGGGAGTGGTTTTTGTTTTTTTTCCTTTAAAGTACACTTCAGACTCCAGTAACCACTAAAGGGATGATGCATTTGTCTGAAGAAGTGTTAATAGTCTTATTTGTATTGCCTTATCCCCAAATGTCCCAAATAGGATCTGCTCATACTCATCGCTAAGTGTTGTGCAAATAAAAAGCATGAGAGAGCATATGCCCCTCTGAGCTTTTATACAACCTGATATCTCAAAACACAGAGCAGGCTGCAAGTGCTAATGAGAATTATTCAAATTCCACCTCTAAAGGTTTAACTTTTCTTTCTTTCCCTCATAAAAAATTCTGGCAAACATTCAGACAGAGCTGGTGACCACGGATGATCTGTGCAGCATGGGCTGTATTTTCCAGCCTGGCACAGCTGAGTACAGCAATCTCAAGCCAGTGCATCCATGGGCAGGTACATTCTGGGCTTGAACATTTTGGTGTCACCCAAGCTCATGTCATGTGCTCGAGGTTCTCCTTGCAAACCTGCTTCTGTGAAGATCTCCATGAACCAAGAGAAAACAAAGTCAAACTGTTTTCACTATTAGCTCTCGTCATCCTTCTGTCATGGGAATGGGTCCAGGGAGCAGATACACCTCACTTGTATCCCCCCGAGCCTTTCATGCCACGTGATGAGTTCAGGGAGAGGTACAAAAAGGCTTATACTGGCAGCTACGTAGTGCCTTGGGAAAATGTCATTTCCACTTGCAGGGTTCCTCAGATGCTTACTTGCGCCATTTATTTGCATTTGCTTCTCGATATGCAGTGTGACAAAAGGGAAATAAAGTGCTAAAGATCTCTCTCAAGAACACTTCTCAGGAATGTCCTCCCTTTGTTCTTCTCTTCTTTTTTAATTAATGTAAACCATGCAGAGTAGTAATAAAGAAATTAAAAATTGAAAAGAATTTAGTATAAGAAAAAAATTTACTAAAACATTAAAAATGTGCCTCTTACCTCTGATTTTTTTTTGAAGGCTGTTTTGTCACGTCCCTCCTTTTCCTCCTACCCTGCAGCTATCCTTAAGAATCTCTTCTATACAGGTTTCTTTTCATCACTCAAGGTTCAAGGTCCAAATTGATTTTGTTCTGTTGACTGAGGAAATTCTGTGTTTCTCTGATGCTTGGGACCTTGTGCTCACCACCAATCCAATGCAAATCCAATCAATTTCACCACTTACTTCACTTAATTATTAAGGCTTGCCATTTTGAAATAATAATAGTAATTTATTTAGAAAGGTACTTGGAGGCTTTTTTTAACCTATCCACTTTGTAGATACTGATTAAAGGTAACCAAATTATAAGCAACATTACAGGCTAATGTAGCAATAGCATTAGTATTATCTAGGAACAATGTAGGATTATGAGTCACACACAGTCTAAGGCCAAACTGAATAAAACATAGTCATCCTATTACTATGCTATACCACCAAAGTATCTCATTGTATTTCCCTCTAATAATACTGCAATCTCTGTACATTTCTAAATGTAAGAATTCGCCAGACCTGTGCACCATTCTGCTAGAACCTCTTCAACTGTCCTTCTCTAAACTGTTTGACTTAAACAGATTTTTTTTTCCTTTATTTTCTCTTCGTATTTCTTTCAGTCATATTTCTTGCATTATTACAGTACACCTTCATGACATTTTTCTTCATTTCTGCTGTTCCTCACCAGTGCATCCTTTTCAATATCTGTGTTACAATCTGGATGACAAGTGGGACATATTTCTATTATCTTAACACTACCTAGTTTCATATCCTACACTTTTGAGACTTTCTGTTAGTTCCTAGGTGTTCTGCTCACCAGTGCTGTTCTCTAGATTAATTTACACTGCAGATCTCTTTTGACAAAGATTCCCCAGTCACATACACTCAATTCTTCTAGCCGCTGCCTTTCTCATGTTCTCTCTCCTCTGCTCCTTCTGATTTCTGCCTGCAGGTCACACCAATCTCCAATTAGTTTTCAATTTAACTAGGCATGTGAGTAGTCACAGTTTGCCCATTTAATGTCCACATAGGCATCTATAGGCAATAAAGATGTGATTTCACAACCATGTTCACAAGCAGGAACCTGCATTGGTCTATTGCTGCAAGCTCCTATTATAGCCAATGGTAATTAAATCAAAACAACTGTCAAAGCCTTTGGAATGATTCAGTTTATCCTAAAATATCCATCTAAATTCTAAATATTTATTCAGTTGATTCACTATAGACATCCAGAATAATTTTAGATTACCCAGCATAGCACCTGGTGGCTACTCTGGAAGGGTGCATGTCCCCTACGGCTTCTGTGCCCCATCATCCTCAGTATCTTGTGCATCACTTGGATCCCTACATTTAATCAGCTGAATTGGGTCCTTTGTGGCTGGTCAGCCGAGTCATCTGCTGCCATCACTGCCTATAAGAACCAGGGCTCAGTGGCCCACATTTTTGCAACCTGTGGCATGTCAGATGTTCCTGTTTGACTCACTTTTGCAAAGAAGGGTCATGGTCTGTAGGTCATGTCCCATACATGGAACTTGGGTTACCTTTCAGTCACTCAGCAGTTTATGTTCAGCTCTCTGAACCTGTGCCTTGGCTCTCCAGTGGGATCTAGGACACATTCGAGCATGTAAGCATTGAAAAGTAGGTGTCTCCAATCCAAAATGAGTCTTGCTCAGAGATATGCAGTTGACCGGGCAGTCCAGCTCCTTCACCACTGTCATCTCACCAAGGGGACCGTGCAATATAAGGCAAGAAAATTCAAGATCAGCAAGATGGGGAGAGGTGTTGAGGAAGTCAAAGTGTTTGTTTGGGTTTATTTTTCCTCAATACCGGAATCACTGATTTGCCAAGGTGCGCAGCTCCAGAGAGGAGCCTTCAACCCCAGAGCAAGGGGAAACTCTGCATCCAGGAGCCTCAGTTCTGAGCGGCGACAGCCACCGAGGGACCCTGGAGCCTGTGCCAGGCCTTATCCAGCAGCCACAGGAGTCCACCACAGCACATACAGAAAAGGAGGAGGGCAGTAATCCAGGGAGCTAGTAACAGAAGAAAACAACAGAAAAGGAGGAAGAGAACAACTAAAGGAAGGGACTTCCTCCTAATCTGACATCCCCACCCAGAACTGCTTCACAGCTCTGCAGGGGGCTAACAAGGAAACACATGCTGTACCAAATGAGCATCCTGCTGATGCACCAGCAAAGAGGATCACTACTGGTGCTGCCAGGAGGAAGTGG